>JADBJO010001286.1:53527-73527 GCA_016801955.1 Conus betulinus
GCGACACATCACTTTATCTGCTTTTTCATTGTATCTAAATCGGTGGCTGGCTATATCTGACACACCAAATCTAAGTTTCGTAAGAGCGCTTTTAACATATCTATTCATAACAATTTCAACATATGGTTCCGCAAGATTTGTTGCCATAAATACCCTATATTCAGCAAATCAGTTACTAGTGTGCATGTGACCTTGCCAGTCTTGATATATATAGTCGATGATTCTTTGTTTGAAGCATTTGATAAAGGCTGTAATATTTTCGACACCTTAGTTATCTCATACAAAAGCAAAACTCTAAGAATATAGGGATATAGGTAACTGATGCATTTAACGTACGAGTGTAAATAAATGGGATATCTCTCCAAACCGTCACGACCTATTGATTTTGAGAAAGGAAGACACCAAAATGGGAACAGAAGACAGACGTAGAAAAAAGCAATGAACAAGAAACTGTATCTTACTTGATGAATAAACATTATATGATGAATTCACATGAAACATCAAGTTAATGAAACAGTGAAATAAAATCTAAAGTGCGAAATACAAAAAGCACCCGCAACATTCTTTACAGCAGGAGGCAGCGAATCATGGCCAAGAACAACAGTGCCACTCGGAACATGCAGGCAGAGTCTGCTGGACGGGGCAGATGACTGGGAGTGCACTGCAGACCTCCAGAATGGAAGAGAGTCACCCAGAGATCATCAGCAAGAGTGGCATGAGACCAGACATAGTAGTCCACTTTCAGGTCAACCAAGCAGCGGATCATGATCGAGCTCACGGTGCCATATGAGAACAGAATGGAGGCAGCTCAAATCTACAAGACTGAAAAGTATGCTGATCTGGCAAACAGCCTGAGGAGAGAAGGCTATCAGGTCAAAGTCCTCACTGCAGAAATTGGAGCTAGGGGGTTTGTGTAGGAACGTCTGCATACAGCCTCATGAAACAGCTCTCAGTTGCAGGGAGGGAAAAAACCAGAGCCCTGAAAGCAATGGCAGAAGCAGCAGAGAGGTGTTCAAGCTGGATCTGGTCAAGGAGGAACAAAAATGAACTTCATAAGGCTTAACTTTCCTACAAATATCAGGTGTCCCAGTGGCTCAGTGGTTAGTGCGCGAGTCATTAAGTGGAAAATGAGCATGTCCAGAGGGGCACGGGTTCGAATCCCAGCCGTGGCTCGTCCCAAGATGGGGAAAAAAAAAGGGGGCAGCAGTGGGACATCCGGAGTCATGAACCGGGTGTGGCCCAACCCCCCTAGAGTGTCAGGAGTTAAGGGCCGAAACACTTGCTTGAAGTGTGATCATGTCCATAAAACAGTACAAAATGAACAAAAATACATGCCATGTAAACAGTTTACAGGACATTAACAAAGATGGTATAGTATTTGGTGTCACAGAAGTCTTATACGGCATTTGGTGAATAACCTTGTGTCATTCAGATTCTGATTTTGCACTGATTAACCCTGCGTTTCACGCATGCACAGACACAATATAGCTCCGTGTTTCTTCCCCCCCCCCCCCCCCCTCTCACTCTCTGTATATTATCCATTGCACACAAGCACCCTCCTCCCCCCACCTCCCCTTAAATCCTGCTTCCGCCATCCTGTCTCCCCATCTTACCCCACACCCATCCTCACCCCTAACATCCTCAGTCAAACGACGGACTTGGAAGGACCTGGAAAACTATTTTTCAATGTAACACGCCTGTGACTATCCATGGAGGTCAGGAGAAGAAGAAGAAGAAGAAGAGGAAGGATGAGACCCTGCCAGCAGCAGGAATGTTGCATACCTCAAATGAAGTCTTCACGCGTGGCTAAGGCATTTCAGTACATCGCCTGCATTGCCTTAATCGTTCTGGACACATGCATCTACAGCGGCTCAGCAGAAGCTACCAGAAACGGAGGTGGAGGAATTTTCCTGAAGTTGATCCGACAACCCATCCCGACTGGCAAGTTCTCTAAAAACGTCAAGGCTGAGGCAGATGCAGTACAGTCAGCAGCCAGAACACTGTATGAGAATAGAGGGGCCATGCGTCCCAGTGTCGTCATTTTTTTCCGATGCTTTGTCAGTGCTGCAGGCTGTTGAAAATCCTCGAAACGAGGAACTCACCTCCCTTGTCTCTGCCCTAGCCATTCTGCAGTAGCCCTCGTGAACACCTTTATCCAGTGGATACCTTACACTGCAACATATATGACCATCAGGAAGCTGACCAACTCGTAAAGGAAGGAGGACAGCGGCCCCAACTGGAGCAGAAAGTCTCCTTGAAGAAAACCAAAAGCATTATTAAGGAGAAGCAGAAAAGAAGATGTTTTGAGCAGCACCCAGACTTCAACAAGAAGGATGCTTACTACCTGCTGCCCAGATCAGACCAGCGTGAGACTGAGGACAAGGCACTCCAGACTCAAACACTACACGTTCACAAAATTCCACATTTGCGAGTCTTCAGGGTGCCCATGCGATACAGTCCCGATGACTGGAATACTTCATGCAGGACTGTCCAACACATGAAAAGAGGATGACCTTGTCTGCCGACACATCGACGAGGGAGAAGTTCTATGGATCTGTGGAGAGTCTTCGCCGTACAAAAGCCTTCGTCAGTGCCTCGTTATCTGAGTGTACGAAGAAGAAGAAGAAGAAGAAGAAGATTACATCGCCTGGCGTTTTTATACCCAAGACAATTCAGGGAATAAAAACATCTTTGACGGGAAGTTGTCTTCTCTCAACACCATGTACCCAAAACGTTTTCAGTCAAGAGTCTCGATGCCAAGAATAACTGGCGACCCGAACCTCTCCTGTGTTAGAGACTGTTAGTCGCTGTGATGCTCACAAGGAACTTCATACACGTCAAAACAACCCGAGAAGATCTTACGCCGCTTCATGCCCATCAGATCCTGGAGAAACAAGGCAAAGCAACAAATAAAAAAAAAAACCTTAACAAAGAAAATACGTTAATAGAGTGTTAGTGCTTGGTTCAAAACGTAAATGCTCTGTTTGGCAAAACTTGTTACATGTGAAGAAATAAAGAAACAGGATGACAATCGGTTTACACATACCTATATCTTTCTGCATCTAAAAAAAAATAAACACAACTGTATTATCAGAGAAATGCAATCCCTCTATGCTTAGTTCTAGGTGACACGTCAGCTTGATTCCAGAGCTAGGGGCATCCAGAAATGAGGCACCCAGGAAGACTTCCTAGGGAACATGTCTTCGAATACCCTCCGGTAGAACAAGGCTTCCTTTGTGGTGGGAGTATTGTCCAGGTACAGAGAGCTAGCAATTGTGATTTCGGCGTCGTCAATCTGTGAACAATACAGGACGAGAAGATTAGATATGGTCGACTATGGCTTTTTTAATGACGAATGACGACGAGAGATGGTGTTTTTCTTATTCGATTCAAAGTGATGGATACATTTCACAGAAGGATGAAGGGTAAAGAAAGGAGACAGGGAACAAAAGGGGCATATAAATACCCATTTAAAAAGTCTTCTGAAGGATGTTCAGCATCAAGCTGCAGACATGCGATGTCATGTTTTCTGGGTGATCGTAAGAAAAGCTGACGTCTCATGGCATGTTGATATTTTCACTTGGAGTAATCTAGGTAATGTAACCATTCCTGGTATTTAGAAGCACCTAATGACACACACACACACACACACACACACACACACACACACACACAGAGAGAGAGAGAGAGAGAGAGAGAGAGAGAGAGAGAGAGAGAGAGAGAGAGAGAGAGAGAGAACGCATAGGAGGTAGGTGACATCGCAGATTCTCACTTCTGACACTTTTTTTTGGACTGCAAACCAATTGCACTAGCCCCCACTATATCCTTCCTGTTTCTTCACCTCTCACTCCAACCCTTCCCCTGTACCATTAATTCCCAATCTCACATCACTTCCCTAAACCCGTTCTTTTTTTTTCTTGTCTTGCCGGAATTCACTGCTGTTGTCATCATCAGTCTGCAGCGTCCAATCGTTGACCAGCTCCGAGCGTCGACTAATAAAATCATATTCATGTTCGATTAAAGTACAACGAAGTGATTGGTTGCTGCCGTCTCTTGCCTGTTCGCTGCACAGTAGAGCTGTTGCCAGCTTGCGGCGTAGCTTCAGGCTCGTTGCTGTCTTTGAGTGGTAGGTGTGGGTTTTATTGTTCGTTCATCCGGTGCGTGTGGTATGGATGTTTCGTCCGTGTGGTATTGATGGTTCGTATGTGTGGTATGGATGTTTTGTCTGAGTGGGGTATAGGTGTTCGTCTGGGTGGGTGGTTGTCCTCGTGGGTGTGTTGTGTGATTTGGGATAGGATTATGGATTGTTCGTATCCGGTTCAGGATAGGCAGTTGGATATAGTATGCAGGAAGGTGTAGGGCATTAGGATTTTGAACCAGGAATGACGATTGTCGTATGTTTGCGATGTGATGGCAGCATTATTGTTGACGTCGTGTGTCGGACGGATTATTGTTGACATTATGTGTCAGACGGATTGTTGTTTGTCTGCGAGTGTGTAGATGTTGGGTGTCTGCGGGTGTTTAAACCGGAAAATCCCTTGCTGAAGTCATTGCCACTAGAGGGGTTATAGCACGCGTAGACTAAGGGTAGTGTATAGGGCCGTCTACATTGGTATTGTCGGTAAGCCGGATGTTTGGGGCTCTTAGTGAGTGCCTTGCGCTGTTTTAGTTATCGCCCCGGGTTTGGTTGGGCTTGCAGTCTTCGTAATGCGGAGATGCTAGTTAATTTTGTGTGATTATTTTGTAAAGTATATTATCTCTGGAATATATGCGGATGCCGTGTTGTCTGCATTCAAAATCCGTTTGGACGTGTAGTTATATTCCTTTTCAGGCGTCGATCACTGATGGAGTGTGAACTGTAGTAGAAATTTTGATAATGCTTGGTGAAAATTTATGCATTGAGCTCTGTTGATTCTGGTCACGCGCTCGAGAGTATTGAGAGATTTATTA
Organism: Conus betulinus; assembly: GCA_016801955.1. Taxonomy (NCBI): domain Eukaryota; kingdom Metazoa; phylum Mollusca; class Gastropoda; order Neogastropoda; family Conidae; genus Conus; species Conus betulinus. Next base: position 58,478 of record JADBJO010001286.1, read on the forward strand.
TGATAATGGGTGATGAGTTTTGTAACTTTTGGTTGGTGTATTCTATTAATTTCTATGGCTTTGGATGGGTATATTTTGTTTGTATTGATGATATGGAATGCATCTGGGTTCGACTGTTTGGGTCGGGTTATTTTGCTCATTGTGGGTGCTGATCTTGGTACGCGCGAACCCGTAGTGTGAATTGAGTTCGCGTGGATTGAGCCCCGTTTGCTATGAGCGATCCATGTTTGTGTGGGGGTGGACTCATGCACTGTTCTGACTATTGAATAAGTGCTTAGTCAAGTTGTGGTGATGATACAGGATCTGGACTCTAAGGATTTGTGCTCTTTCTCTGATTGACTTGTAAAGATCCCCCTGTTGGACGGTCTTGGCCTGGTTGGGACAGTATCCTGCGTTGGGCTGCCTGACGTCTCAGCAGAGACCCCTATCGTCTCCAGCGAGGAGCCTGCTGTGTCACCTGACATCCCCTGGTCAGACAGCTTACCAGGGTCAACCGTCAAGTGTAGACTCTTCCTGCGTCCTTTCGACCCTGTCCCAGCCCCATTCTGATGCCCTGGGCCCTATCAAATGTCCATCCCTGTTTGTCCTCAGCCTCTTGCAGACCTAGTGTTTAATTACCCGATAACCCCCTTTGTCCCTGTTCTTCGCCCTACATCACCGCAGCTGGGCGTGAGGAGGGAGCGTCTGCTGACCACAGTGGGTGGCTGGCGGATAACCACTCGCCTGCATCTTGTGGGCGACCGGGCAGCGCTGGAGGAGCACGTGGTCATTGCTTCCCTTGGTGTCTTCATCGGAGGGAAACTACGGGGAGGGCACCAGTGTTACGGGAAGGGCGTCGAGGATGCTGTGGAGTGTGTGACCAGAGGTCTAAGTGTGGCGCAGAGCATCGTACGGCCGATTGTGGGGGTCCAGCGTGCGCCCCGTCTGTCAGCAGTGTGGTTAAAGGAAACGCACTCCTGTCTGATGTGTCTTTTCTGATGGACGTGCGCGTGCATGTGCGTTGTGCACACTGAACGATTGAGAACAACAGTACGAATGGGACATAATTGTGATCGTGTCTGGGGGTCTTGGACGGCGATACGGGAGTCGTGGGGCGAATCTGTGTACTGTTTAATGTGTTCGTCGTGAACAATAATTTAGACAGCGTGGTTTTGGCCTTGTGTATTATCCATGTCGTTGGAGTCCGTCGGGGTCTTCTTCTGTGATTCATTTTGGCACGGTGTTATATGCATTATGTTGATGCTATGTGTCATGTGCCTTACGACCTATGTGGTGTGAGCTCTCTAGGTACTGCCGGCTGCAGTGGACGGAGCTCGTGGCGGAGACGTGGATGCGATGTGATTGAGCGTATGCGAGCGAGAGTGTTGGTTGTGTGGGGTGCATTGTTGATGTGGGAAGGACTGATCGGGGTAAAAGGTTGTCGTGCTTGTATCGTCGGTGGACATGTTCATGTACTCACGGTCGAGAAATGTTGTGTGAATGTTAATCTGTGTTCACTAGTCCTGTCTGTTGGAAAGTAACTAGATTAGGCTGTAAACTCTGTCTGTCTATCTATAGCGTCAGTTCGGGTCTTAGCGAACCTGACATCGATCTGCCTCCAATTTTTAAGTTGGGATTACAAAACAGAGCCTCTGAACAGAATTCCTCTGCATTTTAACACGAAGAATCTTACCAATTTCTCTGTAAGTGTTGAATACGTATCTCCAGAAGTTATTTAGTTTATCGCTCCATGGCAGATTTGATCCTAGTTTATTGATAGTTTCCGCTTTTTGATACACTGAAACAAGCACTTTCCCATTTGTGTTTACTGTATAAGATTTTACGAGTCCAAGTTACTTTTAAAGAATTTATATGCTTCTTTATGTTTGGTATTCCGATTCTTCCCTGCACTACGCTTTTCACAGACGTTTTCCAACTGATTCTGTCTCTTTTTTGCCCCAAACAAACTTAAACATAAAGTTCTGGATTTCATCAGTCATAATTATGGTCCAGTGTGTTTTGGTAATAACGTCCATAGATGGGTTAGTTTAGAAAGAATCATAGATTTTTAGCACCGCTACTCTGGCAAGTGGCATTATCAGCCTTTTGAGCCAAGTTTTATACAGTGTTTTGATTTCTGCAAACTTTTCTTCAAGGCACATGATTCGGCAATGTTTTAAGTCACATGTAAACCAGATACCCAAAATTTTAAATTTTGGAGGGTTCCGTTAGTTGTTTTAAATGCGGCATACACTTAACAGGTAAATTTAGTTTACTACCTAGCCATATTGCATTTTTTTTTTTTTTTGCATTTGATATGAGTCCAGACACTCTTCCAAAATGTTCAATGGTATAAATAGCTTCCTCGAAATGATTTTTGGTCTCCTTCTAGTAATAGTTCAGTATCATCTGCATCTGTGATATCTTGTTTTCAGTATTGGCTACTTGAATTCCCTTTATACCTTTATTTTGTCGTATCATATTAGCCAAAATTTCAACACACATAACAAATAAATAAGGGAGAAATTGTATCACCTTGACGGCATCCCCTCTTAACAGGAAACCGCCCAGCAAATTTTCCATTTACACAGACTCACATGACTTGATATTTGTGTATAAAATGTTTGTATCCATTGACAGAAGCTTGGACCAAAGCCAAAGGGCATGCAATACCTTAAACAGGAAATCATAACTTACACTATCAAACGCTTTTTTCAAAATCCAGACAAAGAGGTAAACCTGTTTTTTTTTTAATGCAATTATGAAATAAAGTATGTCGAAGATAAGGCGAATATTTATCTTCCAAATACCTGTTAGGAATAAAACCACAGTCTGATCCTCATTGATGATAGAGGGAAGCACTTGTTTTAGTCGGTTAGCTATACAAGTACATCCTATTTTGTACACAATATTCAAAAGCGAGATGGGTCTCTCCAGTTTTTTAATATGGTCTTTAGCTTTGTCACCCTTTGGAATGCTTACAATAATGCCTTCTTTTTGTGTTGATGATAGTTCTTTTTTATCATATCCATCATCGATCGCTCTCACAACGTATGGACAAGTTGCAGCCAGAAAAATTGGAAAAATTCGGCAGTGAAACCATCACTCCCAGGGCTTTTCATATGTGATATAATTTATGTTTAAGAGCAATACCTGCTTCTTCAAAGTAATTTTACCCCCCAAAGACGTTCTTTGATTCTCACTTAACGTTGGCAAGTCTTCTACTAAACCAAGTATTTCACAAGGCTCTCCGTCGTTTTTATAATAAATTTTCTGTAAAAGTTATTAACTTCCTGAGCAATTTCATCATTATCATTTAAAGTAGTACCGTTATCTCGCATAAGTTTAATCATATTCTATTAACGTAGTTACGTTTTTCAAGTCCACAAATTTTTTTTTTTTTTCTCCTTCTGCGACCTATGTTGCCCTTGAACGCTACAATACACCCTCTATTCCCTTTTCCCAAAGACTAATGAAATCTTGTTTGAATTTTTCAAGTTCAAGCCTTTCTTGTTCACAAAACGCTACTTTCCTCTCGAGTAAAGAAATATTACCTTCTAGATCGTTCTATTTTTCTGCGTCCTGCCGTTTCTTTATTGTTGCATATGAAATAGTTTTGCCCCTAATTTTCATAAACAAGACTGTTTTTATTTTGCTGTTTCAGTGGCGCTTCATTTGCTTCATTCATAGTAATTTGTTTCCTTCATAGATTTGTTTCCTTCACATCCATTCGCCTGAGTTTTAATGCAGATGTTTTACTCGGTAAAATCAGCGAGACCACTGCGTTCCAAACGATGGAGATAAGCAAACAACACGGAAAATGGAACACTAAAGTTAATGTTAAGAAAAAGGAATACAGGACCACTATCACTTTTCCTCTGAAAAGCTGTTCTGGAAAAAGTAAATAAGTTACACATATAGTTTAACTACAACCACAGAATGATAAACCAGTGAGCTGAGCAAGAAGCGTGGCTGACATGACAACAACAGTACGTTGACGGAAGCATAAGGGTCAAAACAGTATGAGTAAACAAAACGTTAAGGAAACCAAATATCACAAATAACGTTGAATAAGAAAAATGCACACAGATGTGAAAGATGGGGGAGCTAGTAAAAAAAAAATTATGAAAGAAAAACGAATGTGAAACACACACACACACACACACACACACACACACACACACACACGCATACGCGCGCGCGCGCGCGTGTGCACACACACACACACACACACACACACACACACACACACACACACACACACACACACACACACACACACTCACAACGATCACACACAGACACAAACACACATACACGCGCGCGCGTACACACATCTATATCTACCTATCTGTCTACTATTTAACTATCTATCTCCTTACATCTCTCTCTCTCTCTCTCTCTCTCTCTCTCTCTCTCTCTCTCTCTCTCTCTCTCTCTCGGCCCCCACCCCCCTCTCTTTTCTCTCTTGTGGTGTGTGTGTGTGTGTGTGTGTGTGTGTGTGTGTGTGTGTGTGTGTGCGCGTGCGCGCACACGTGTCTGCGTGCGCGCACATGTGTGCGCGCGCACGTGTGAACGCGCGCACGTGTGTGTGTGTGTGAGAGAGAGAGAGAGGAGAGAGAGAGTGTGTGTGTGTGTGTGTGTGTGTGTGTGTGTGTGTGTGTGTGTGTCTGCGCGCGTTGGTTGTGTGTGTGTGTGCGTGTGTGTGTGTGTGTGCGCGCGCGCGCGCGCGCGCGCGCGTGTGTGTGTGTGTGTGTGTGAGCGAGGATTAATCTGCAGCATGGCAGGCTGTTGATATGAAGCAAGGTACATGCAAGATAAAAAAACTAATGCATGCGCTAAAAAAAAAAAAAAAAAAAAAAAAAAAAAAACATGCGTGAGATAAGCGGAAGAGAAGGCGGGTTTTAAAAATTAAAGAAAGGTTAAGTAAAAGAAAAAAAAGAGGATAGAGATAGAGAGAGAGAGGAGAGGGAAAGGGGAGGAGAGAAAGGAAAACACACACACGCACACACACACACACACACACACACACACACACACACACACACACACACACAGACACAGAGAGAGAGAGAGAGAGAGAGAGAGAGAGAGAGAGAGAGAGAGAGTGACTTCAGACTTAAGAATTTTGTTCAGTAAGGCCATCGGCCATTTGCGGGGAATGAGCATAACCATTTACATTATAAGTAAGAAAATAATTTATCAGGGGAAAAAAATCTGCCATCCAAAACAAACAAGAACAGCAACTAAGATGTCACTATTTTACTGATCTTAGATGCTTGAAACAAAAACATACCTAAATTCTTGATAACATTATAAACTGTTAGAGTTAAGTAGTAACTGTAAAGGAGACATACATGGGCGCCTATAATATTTCTGTGGCATAAATGTTTGGCGAATATCTTTTAAAGCTGGGCAAATGAATATAAAAAGTAGTATTTCATTTTCTTCATCTTGCGTACACAATGGACACACTAAATCACTTGGACTATGTTGTTTGTATGCTAGGAAATGAGTCCTTATCTCAGAAACTCCAAGCCTAAATTCAACAATTGATCTTTTCATATACATGTCCTTATCGAATTTCAAATAAGGCTGAATACGATGAAAACTAGAACACTTTCTGTACAAACTGTATTGTTCACTAGTCTGGATATGATCGTCCAACGTTTGCCATCTACTGTTAATTAGCCTTTGTTGAAAAATACGAATAAACTGATTTTCATTTCCAACACCCCGAGCCAGCCAAACATCCCCAAATCCGTGCTTACACAGAAATAGACGCATACTTGAAACCCAGTTCGTTTTCCCCTTTAAATCCAATTCGAATGACAATTCAGAAGACTTATGGGGCAATCTACCATTGTCCATGTGTGACAGCTTCAACAAATACCGAACACATCTAACGGCTGAAGTAATGAACAATGGATATCTGTTGGACTCCCCATACACCAAATCATTAGAAATACGCCTGTCGAGACCTAGAAACTTCTTCAAAGCAAATAAAATGGTGTTCTTCTTCATGGAAAATCTCAGAAAGTACATGGCCGAACTTTCTGAAAATTTGTAGGTATGTTCACTATGGATCACAGATGATGGCCGATGTTTAACGGCCCAAAACAGTTTTTCCTCTTTATGGAATACCTCACGCGTATTCAAGGTAAACTGGGTGTACGTTTATATGCTGCTTGCATCTTGTTTACTATACTGGTGGTCTAATTTGGAGTGTCTTCACTGAACAGTATTTTGATTCTTCATCGAAACACACAACGACAGCAGATCGATGCACTACATCGTCATGAAGAGCTATGTTTGTCTTCCTATGTTATGTGCACTAACAATTTATAGTTATGCTTGTATTCAATGCTATGCTATGTAACATAATCCAATTTAATGAGATGAGATTTGACATGGAATGTTTTGATCTGGGTGTGGCATCAAGTAGGACCGTTTGAAAGAGTCTGATCGTGACATATCGAGACCATACCACTTCAAATCAGATTAGATACAAGACAAATGCATGACTTGAAAAACAGACAATTTTTCGTTCTCATTCACCTGTGTGTCAAGAATCTCATGTAAACTTTCGCGCCAGGTTTTTTGCGTTGTCGACACCCCGTCACTCAAACATTCCTTGGGCCTCCACAGAATATCGTTGGGTAGCAGGTGACCATCGTCAAAGGCTGACCTCAACAGATGTTTCTCCACGCCGTTCTTGGGCTGCCGTTCTTCAGGGGGCAGGGACAGGTAGTAACTGGTGAACTGGTGGTCCAGGAAAGGCACACGGATCTCCAGACTGGAAGGACAGAATGAGGACGGTGTGAAGAATCCACATTAGCGTGTGTAGTGCCAGGAGGTGGTTCTACACTCAGGATTACCCCAAACAAACTGTTTTGACTGAACTGTCTAATGAAAGAAGCTCATATCTAAAACACTGAATAGCATGTCAGTCTGACCGGCAGCTTGAAGGAATCTGGTTCCAACTCCCCCCACCACGCCTGCACCGCCTCCCCCTTTGATGTTGGAGCAAGGGATTTGTAGGCTCATCGGCCTATGATTTCACGATACAGCTCGGGGTTTCTGGCAAGAAAAGGAGTCAAAGCAAGGACAACCCCTGCTGAAGGAGATATCCTCTTCCGTCCTATTATCTGGTATCTATTTTTTTCTATCGTATGCATGTTACTATTTAGGATGTCAGATCACCGCTACTATCGCCCTCTCCCCTCATCCTCGCTCTCCCCTCCTTACTACCCTACACATCCACTCCCAGCTTTGGGGACCTACCACCACTATCCAAGGAACACGTGTCAGAGTGTTTCACTGGTTTACAGGTTATTTTTTTACCAGAGCGTTGGTCTTTTATTCTTTATTTCGTTTCATAATGCATATGTCGTCTTATCTGTTCCTTGTTCTGTTACAAACTTATGCGATCCTCCATCATCTTTTAAGTCTTGGAGCTTGTTTAGTTTGAGGTGGCTATTTCACTCATGAACTCAACATTACAATTTTTCTCCCAACTTAAGTCTGACGTTACCCTTTGCAAGATTGATTACAGGTGGAAACTGAAACAGGAAAAAAAAACACACCAGAACTACTGCTCTGTTAAACGAAGGAATGAACAAAATACAAAATAAACACAACGCGTTTTTGACCTATTTAGTCTTCTTCGGGCAAAACAAATGCTTCACAAGATTGATTGCAACTGTGTCAAATTCAACTCAAATGTTCATCATCAAACATCATCATCATCATCATCATCATCATCATCATCATCATCATCATCATCATCAGCAGCAGCAGCAGCAGCAGCAGCAGCAACAGCAGCAGCAGCAGCAGCAGCATTATCACCACCATTGTCACTACCATTATCGCGCCATCTCGTTGGGTCCCTTTCGTTCTCTTATAGTGTGCAACTCTGTATATATTGACAAAACTGAAAACGAGAACTACAAAAAGAAAATACGAGATGATCCTAAAATACAGGGTCTGTGTTTGAAGTTTAGAACCACCATAAAATCAGTGCACTTTTTAGGCGAGAGCTCACTTGCTTTAATTCTTCTTCTTCTTTAACTTCTTTTCTTCCTCCTCTTCCTTATCCCCTTCCTCCTCCTTCTTGTCCTCTAACGCAATTGGAGACAGGTCCTAGGATAAAGAGAGTCGTCCTGTTGAGAGGCTCCGTAGACCTGTACGTTTCTCTTGTAGAGTGATGAACATCGGCCGAGAGACGATGGTTTTTCACACAAAAGAGTGTGTTCTGAACAAGCTATCGACAAATAATCACATAGTTTTACCATTCTGGAAATACAGACACATTATTAGCTTAATGTGGAATGGGTTCATGTCCTTAAGTACCGCTGATTTTGAAATATGTTGGGCGCCGCTACGAAGTACATAGCACACTTTTTAAGCTTTACCTGTAAACAACTTACAGACAGAAATGTCACCGTGGTCGACTGCTGTAAAGTACATACAACCCCTGCTATCAAAATTCAGCTCATCGTAATCTTGGCAAAATAAAATGAAAGAGAGGGAGGGAGGGAGGGAGGGAGGGAGCGATGATGCATAATCGATAGATGATGAAATAAATGCATGAAAGAATTTCTTTCGAGCTGTAACTTCGAGGAAATTCTTAATTCTTGAAAGTTGAAATAACTTTGGGAATATGTTTGCATAAGCTATCGATATGCAGTGACTAGGAGAGATTATTGTCGATAGTAACACCTGGAACTTTGTGAGTATTAACTTCATGAATGACTGTATTACCTATGTGTATGGAAGACAGATTAAAGGTGATTTTTTGCCATTTTTGTCACGAAGTTGTCATCATGCGATTCAGCTCAGTCCAATCAATAAAGTGATTAACATTGTTCTGCAAAATCATGGATAATTGCTTCAAATTAGAATGGCTCGAATGAATACACGTGTCATCTGTTAATAGTTCACACGCTTTCTGAAATGTGTAAGGGAAGATCATTAAAACACACACACACACACACACACACACACACACACACACACACACACACACACACGACGACGCTCGCGTGCACGCGCGCGCGCGCAAACTCACACAGACAGAGAGAAAGAGGCAGAGACAGACAGACAGAAACAGAGACAGACAGAGAGACACAGAGAGAGCGAAATCATATCTAAGACATCGTGATCGTGTGTGTGTGTGTGTGTGTGTGTGTGTGAGAGAGAGAGAGAGAGAGAGAGAGAGAGAGAGAGAGAGAGAGAGAGAGAGAGAGAACGCAGAATAAGGTGTAATTTGAATATAGCTGTAAGATCTGGTACTGTGATGACACGTATGTACGTGTTTTGTCATAGTGTTCAACCTGTAAAAATAGTAGACTGGGGCATACATGAATCAGTGTCGCTGGGTTCGGCAAATTGCTCGAGTTTTGCTCTCTGACTAGCTCTACTGTCCTCAATGTTTCAACCAATGAATCATCATTATAATACATTTTCCAAGCATGCATGCGTCAAAACATTTATCTAGATGTTCAATAATGTTCACAGCATGTGGCCAACTATTTACAACAACAACCAACCCAGACGACCGAAAGCAGAAAAAATACTGTAAGTGCTGGAACACACACACACACACACACACACACACACATACACACACACACACACACACCACGCTTGCGTGCACGTGTGGGCGCGCGCGCACACACACACACACACACACACACACACACACACACACACACACACACACACACACACACAGAGGAGCAGCAACACACACACAAAACAAACAAAAAGAAAAACCGATAGTTCTTTCACTCGGATCCGCACAATGCTTCACGGGTTTCTCTTTGGGCTGGACACCATCTGTACACTGCGTTATGTTAACATTAATCGACCACACCAACAGACATAGGCAAAAGGAGTAATGAAATCAGCATCTTGAATAGAGAAAAGGATTGGATTGGAGAAGGGGGGGGGGGGGGGGGGTGCGCATCCAGCTCCAAGCCATGTTCGGAACAACCCCCCCCCCCCCCCCCCCTTTTCTCTCTCTCTCTCTCTCTGAGCCAGTACTTCACACATTTAACCACAGTTATGATAAACAGATTGTTACGGTTACCAAAGTCAAGATTAAATAAGCAGGCTTATTGTATGATATTAAATCAGTTAGAACTTGGTCGTCAAAATTGGGCCTTTGAGGTTAAAAAAGTGCTTTTAGTTAATGGTTTTGGCATTATATGGATGATGCAAAATGTTGAGGATGAATCCTCTTTTCTTGCAGAATTTAAAGATAGGCTGATTGCATCTTATATGCAAAACTGGCATAGTGATATTGAAGAAAGTCATAAGTATGATCATTATCATTCTTTTAAAGATGTATTTCAAGCGGGAACGTTACCTGAATATAATATCATGTAAGAGCACAGAGACTTACTTGCTAGATTCCGAACGAGAAGCATGGGACTTAATGCCAATAAAAGATGGTTTACAAATTCTGAAATTAATCTGATTTGCCCAATATGGTGCAAAGAAAATGAAGATGAATATCATTTTGTATTTCGGTGTGAAGAATATAGGAAATTTAGAAAAGATTGTGTTGTTTTCAAGTCTCATTCGGGTTATCCCATAACCTGTCTGCTATTTTGTCATGTGAGAGAGAAGATATTTTGATACCATTTGCAAAGTATTTAACGGATGCTTTCAATTATAGAGAGAAAAATCTTAAAATCTAAATGAAAATGCATTTAAACACGTTTGTTACAGAAATATCAGTTTCATGCACATTCATGGACGTTTGATGGATGGTCTTATGTTTGAGAAATTACAAACACTTTTTTTTGATGATTAAATTTTTCTTTTATGTGTGTGTTTTTCAATTATGAAGCATGAGACATGAACCCTCTTGGCATAAGGGTTATTTAACCATTGTCAATAAAAGGTGTCATTGTCATTGTCATTGTCATTGTCTCTCTCTCTCTCTCTCTCTCTCTCTCTCTCTCTCTCTCTCTCTCTCTCTCTCTCTCTCACTCTTCTCACCCAGGCGGCTGTAGTCCTGTCAATGCGCAGCACGTCAAACATGTGCAGGTCCCTGAGAAGGCGGAGAGACTCCCGGTCAGCCTCTGCCGCCGACGGGAGCCCACGAAAATGCAGGTAGCCCTGAGTCAGCTCGTCTGACCCGTCCCCCGATAGTAGCACCGTGCTGTCCGTTCGCTGCTTGATGTAGCTACTCAACAGGTACGTCACTGGAGAAACGAGGTTGGTGGAAGTGACTAGAGAAGGGAGACAACTGGACAGGAAGGATAGCTAAGACTCGAGCGCACTGGGGAGTTGTCGATCCTGGTCTATGTCCCCCTTTCGGGTCTAAAAGCCTTAGTGGATGGATTAGCGGCGCAGAAGAAAAAAGAAAACGTTATGAATATAACGTTACGATGATGATGATGATCATGATCATGGTGATGACTATGATGATGTTTACTGGTAATATTACTATTACTATCGGGATTACTTATGTATCCTTGATCAAGCTGTAATCACTTTAAAACCCATTCTCTCAATTACGCAACGGACTGCCTACCTGAGTAATTATGATAACAACGAAGCATTTATAAAGCGCCTTGCCAAAGGCTTTAGGCACTGACAATCCACACTCTCGTGTACGCAATGGACTGCCTACCTGGGTAGTGGCGACTGAACAGCTGCCTGCAGGCGCTTCCGTCAGTCGTTTTCCTGTGTCGTACAGTCATTATCGTTCGCTCACTTTCCTCACTTCCTTCATTCTTTCAACATCTAAAGCAGGGTGCTACCTATGTGAAACGTGGCATCCATACCAACGACCAAACTGGCCTTCTCTTCCGAAAGTTGGTGATGGGATTTTACGTGTGTGCAAGATGTTATGAGTGCGTTTACACACGGAACTTCAGTTTATAGCCTCATTCGAAGGGCTTCTTGTGAAATGGACTCAGAGCCTATGTCAAATCCGAGGGACCAGGGGGCTGATAATGATTATTACTATTAGTATCATTATGATCATCGTAACCATTATTGTGTTTATTTAAATAGCGCCTATCCTTGGTAACAAACCAAGCGATAAGCGCTTTACAATTCACGCTCTTGTTTATGCGACGGGCTGCCTACCTGACTGAAGAGCTGCCTGCTGCTCTCTCTCTCTCTCTCTCTCTCTCTCTCTCTCTCTCTCTCTCTCTCTCTCTCCTTCATTTTTTTTTTTTCGCGGAGGCTGCATGCTATAGGTACACATATCATCCATATCAACGGCCGGACTGTTTCTTCCGAAAGCTGGTGATCGGATTTCATGCGTGTACAATATTATGTTGTCACATAGGGAAATTCGGATTAAATCTTATTTGGAGAATTTTACATGACATGGAGACAGAACTAATATTAACTCTGAGGGACCCCCCCCCCCCCCCCGGATCCCCCACTCCCCCCCTTTACCTCTCTTTTCCCGGTGTCTTAAATGTCCTAGCAGAGATTCAAGTCCCATGTTTCATTTATATTATGATTGTGTGTGTGTGTGTGTGTGTGCGCGCGCGCGCGCGCACGCGTGTGTGTGCACACACGTGACTGTGTGTGCGTATGTGTGTGCGCGCGCGCTTGTGTGCGTGTGTGTGTGTGTGTGTGTGTGTGTGTGTGTGTGTACGCACGCCCGTACGCGCCCGCGCAAACCAACGGGACAGAATAAGAATGGGAGGAGAAGTATGCATGCCAGCAAATGAATTCTGGTATCTCACCGACGCTGGACCTCACTGTGAAAACCTCGTAACTCTCCAGGTGTTTAATGACGTCAGGTAGTACGTCATAACCTTCTTGTGCATTGAAGAGGATCTCATGATGCTCTGTACACAGGTGTTGGGCCACCTTCAGCAAATCAAGAAAAAAAGGATGAGAAGAAACGATTTATGTAAAACAACACAATTGAATTTTTTTTTAAAAGAGCGACATTAAGAATTCACTGTAAAACTCGTGTTTTTTGACAGATGGAGCTACTTTGTGTGTGTGTGTGTGTGTGTGTGTGTGTGTGTGTGTGTGTGTGTGTGTGTGTGTGTGTAACAATAACAGCAATAACAATAACAGTATGTTTTAATTCAGTCTTTTCAAGGCCATTTAAGCCATATGGACAAGAGAGATATACCGAATATTACAATGCAGCAACTGAGAAGTCTTTTTACAGGAAACAATATGTATGTAGAACATATCATAAACAAAATGTATATACAAGGTTCTTAATAATGATAATTCATTTCAAGGGATATCTATTGACATTATCTGTTTTTGGCACGTTAACAGTTATACAACGCATGTGTTAATATATATTTCTTAAATTTACACATGACTCCTGAATTAGAATTCGCTGTTTCTAAACATCATTTTGTATTTTCAAACATTCAGTTACAAAAATGGCGGTCTTTACTGATAATTTTCCCTTTAACTTTAGTATTAAGAGTTGCTATTTCGTTGTGGAAGGAAAACGATGATAGAAAGGAGGTATACATTTATGTCGCAACACTGTACACCCTGGGCATTTCAAAACGAAGTGGGTCAAATCTTCAACATTGTTTACAAAAACAGTCTGTAGATAGTTTGCCGAATCGAGGTACGCCATTAAGAGCAATACTGTTACTTCTCAGTAAACATATTGCACGTCTATATTTAACATTATCCAGATCTGAAATATATGTTGCTTTAACAATTGCAGGGGTGATATAAACATAATCCCCCACTGAGGAAACTGCCTCGTGCCATTTTTGGCGATATATATCTTGTAGTCTAGCTTTAAACGATATCAAAAACAGATTAATGTTACCTGGATTTTGCATTTCCCACACTATACCAAAACCATGTCTACACAGAATATTTCTTATGTGTGTATGTATGTGTGTGTGTGTGTGTGTGTGTGTGTGTGTGTGTGTGTGTGTGTGTGTGTGTGTGTGTGTGTGTGTGTGCGGGCATGTGTGTGTGTGTGTGTGTGTGTGTGTGTGTGTGTGTGTGTGTGTGTGTGTGTGTGTGTGTGTGTGTGTGTGTGTGTGTGTGTGTGTGTGTGTGTGTGTGTGTGTGTGAGTGTGTGCGCGCGCGCGTGTGTGTGTGTAACTTCTTTTTGTATATGAGAGGTTGTTGAAAAGTAAAGTTGAATTCTCACTGGACCGTGTTATAAATGTGGGCGTAACAAGCAAAGAGAAAGCATAATTATTTAACATTTTAGGTAGTGTCAGTGGTGTCGATCTATCATGTGAAATATTAGTACCAGCCTTGTGCACTCTATTCTTTGCTCTTGGACAATTTAGTAATAGGTGACTTACACTAAGAATTTCCCCACATACGCATTTTACATTTTTGCTGTGTTTGGTTCAAAATGAATTCAAACGCATCCTATGAAATAAGTTTACTACCTCTCTAGATATCGGACTTTCGAATTTGTCTAATTGAGTCTTGGGGTGAACGTCAGGATTTGGTTATATACAGTTGTGACAATATTGACTATCTCTGTCTTTCAATAACCTTTTGAAATTGTTAAGGGATGCTTTATTAATCAAGGTATAAGATTCGGATAGGTCTAACAGAATGTTCAGTGCAGTCGTGAATTTAATATTTCGAGCTGCTCTCCGAGCAGCTTGATCAACATTCTCATTTGTTGAGATTCCAGAATGTGAGGGCACCCAACAGAACGTCACATTTATTCTTCTTATCGATAGGAGATGTGTCACGTAATTGATTTCTGTAATAGTCTTACAATTTTTTTTTAAATTTAAAGACTGTAAGGCAGAAAGAGCTGACTATGAATCACTGCTCAGTAAAAGTAGATAATTTTCTATGGAAGAAGTTAAAACATACTTCAGGGACATTAGAATAGCAACTAATTCTGCAGTAAAAAGGACAAGTGTATGACAAGATAAACTATATAATTTGAGGATTGGTGATAAAGACCGAAACAAAAGGGGGGTCAAAAAGAAAACAAAAACAATGCACAACATTTCGACTCTTAGAGTCTTTTTCAAGTGACATGAAACGGATTGTTTTTATTTTCTTTTTGACCCCCCTTTTGTTTCGGTCTTTACCACCAATCCTCAATTATATAGTTGTTC
>JADBJO010001286.1:81027-106027 GCA_016801955.1 Conus betulinus
GAAACTGTGGAATTCATGAAAAACAAGTTAGGCATACGAAAAGTGAGAGACCCAAAGACTGGTTTGATTCAGAGTGTGGAGCCTGTCAGTAATGTGTTCGTAGACTGCTGAATAAATTTCTGCGTTCGCATGATGTTGAAGATTGCCACGAGTATTGTAAAGCAAGACTTGAGTATATTCACAAAAAAAAAAAAAAAAAAAAAAAAAAAATAATGAAACCGTAATGGCAGAATTGCTATCGTCTGTCAATGGTCAAAAACAGTTTTGGGACATAGTGAATTTCCTCAAGACAAAATCAGCCTTCAAATAGCATTAGTATAGGTTCGAACTTTTCAAAACACCGCTGACAAACAATACAAGTGTTGGTAGTTTGTGAGTGTGAAAGTATGAAGAATTAGAAACATAATTTAAATCGCCCAATCTTTACAGGAAAAGTTGTGTATGCCATTGGGAAAATTACATGTTGTAAAGCTGATGGACCGGATGTTATCATTAGAAAGGTCTTTAAATATGGTTATAAAACTGAAAGTCTTGAATTTCTTAGTAATCTCTTTCAACTCTTTATTTGATACAGGAATGTATCCTGAGAATTGGGCAGAATCCATTATCATATCCCGCTATAAGACAGGAAATGTAAACAATCCAATAACTACCGATGTATTTATCACTGTAATCTTTCTAGTAAGTTGTATGGAACTATCATAAACAGTAGGTTACAGGAATGGGTTGAGAAAATATCCTTACAGGAGAATATTAAGCCGGATTCAAACGTAATCAGTCTACTGTAGACCATATGTTTAATGTGATGGCTTTTATAAAGAAAAATCTTTTCGACCGTAATTATATATATATATATATATACATATGTGTGTGTGTGTGTGTGTGTGTGTGTGTGTGTGTGTGTGTGTGTGTGTGTGTGTGTGTGTACATGTACAGATATAGATATAAAAATTGATAGATATATATCCGTTCTCTCTCTCTCTCTCTCTCTCTCTCTCTCTCTCTCTCTCTCTCTATATATATATATATATATATATATATATATATAAATTGATAGATATATATCCGCCCCCCCCCCCTCTCTCTCTCTCTCTCTCACATATATAGATATATTTATTATACACACACACACACACACAGACACACACACACACACACACACAGACACACACACACACACACACACACACACACACACACACACACATATATATATATATATATATATATATATATATATCACCTTTCGCTGGCTGCTTTCGGGATGCTGTTGGATTCTTCTTTGAACCCTTGGTGGTGAGAACACCACAGAATTACGGACTGTGGTGTGTCTCTATTTGACGCCAAGAGCACACACACAATCATCCGCCGTGTCTCCATGATGAGTTCCGATCCAGTGGACGAAAGGCCTAGGAGCAGGCGATACATATAGATCTGCCTTCGAGAGGGATTGCGATGGTTCCCTCATGCAGCTAGTGAAGGGTTTTCATTCTTTGAATACACATTTCCCATTTCTTTTTCAAATCTTTGCAAAGTCATTACTATAATGATGGAAGAATTGTTAATAACACTTGTTTTCCCCCACTGCTTTGGGGATGCTGTTGGATTCTTCTTTGAACCTTTGGTGATGAGAACACCACAGAATTACGGACTGTGGTGTGTCTCTATTTGACGCCAAGAGCACACACACAATCAGCCATGTCTCCATGATGAGTTCCGATCCAGTGGACGAAAGGCCTAGGAGCAGGCGATGCATATAGAACTGCCTTCGAGAGGGATTGCGATGGTTCCCTCATGCAGCTAGGGAAGGTTTTTATTCTTTTTAATACACATTTTCCCATTTTTTTTCTTTTCTTTTTTTAACATTTCAAATCTTTGCAAAGTCATTACTATAATGATGGAAGAATTGTTAATCACACTTGTTTTCCCCCACTACTTAATTGTTCAGCATTATATTGTTTGGTCAATCAGTGGGCGATTGCATCTCTAAAGAGATCCAAGTAAAGGTTGTTCTACACAATTCTTAGCCGCTGACAATGCTTGGATTATTGAACAGCAGACCAGACAGACAACTCAGACTGTTTCATATTTTCTTATCTCCCTTGCATCCTTAAATGGATCCTTAAGCATAGGCTCAAAGATCGTCCCTTACATTTTATACTGTTTGCATAATGTTTTTAGTTTTCAGCAACTTTTTACCTATCCACACTTTCGTTTAATTTTATTCTACTACCTTTAGCTGGCTGCTTTGGGGATGCTGCTGCATTCTTCTTTGAACTCTTGGTGATGTGAAACACCACAGAATTACGGACTGTAGTGTGTCTCTATTTGACGCCAAGAGCACACATACACGCAATCAGCTGCGTCTCCATGATGATCCAGAGGCGAAAGGCCTAGGAGCTGGCGTTACGTATAGATCTGCTTTCGAGAGGGATTGCGATGGTTCCCTCATGCAACTAGAGAAGGGGTTTTCGTTTTTTTTTAATACACATTCCTTCTTCACCCCAACCCCCCCCCCCCCCCTTTTTTTTTTTTTAAACATTTCAAATCTTTGCCAAGGCATTACTATAATGATGGAAGAATTCTTAACCTACACTTGTTTTCCCCCACTACTTACTCGTTCAGTATTATATTATATTATATATTATATATATATATATATACACAGAGAGAGAGCGGATTTATCTCCATCTATATATGTATTTATATCTATAAACGTGTATGTATGTATGTGTGTGGAGAGAGAGTGAGAGAGATGTTTCCACCAACATACACATATGTATCTGTCTGTCTTTCTATCTATTAATTTAGCCATCTGTCTCTTTACACACACACAATACACCCGCGCGATCTTATATATACACACACACACACATGCGGGCGCACGCGTATGAGTGTGTGTAAGCGCGGAGGCGATGAGTGTGTGTGAAAGCGCGTGCGTGCGCGGAGACTGGGTAGTTAGCAGGTGGGTGGAATGAACTAGTTCGGATTTAAAATGGAACTTCAGCACACTTTTGTTTTTGTTTTTTTTGATGTGTCTAGACAAGGCGTGAACGTGGTGAATTATTCACAACTAGCCTCGAGAGGTTTTATCGATACCAATTACAGACACAGACAGTCACAAATACACACACACACACACAAAGACGCACGCACGCACATATTTCAAAGAGAGAGGGTGGGTGGGTGGGGAGACCGAACGAACGAAACCTTTTCAATGAGTGAAGAGAATAATCACAATACATTTTTTAACGTCTTGCCTTCAGTGAAGTAGGAAAAAAAGAATGATAATATGCGATTCCAAAAGTGAATAAACTATCTAGATAGTGAAAAGAATACTAGACTGATATACAAAATGCAATCCAAAAATAAGACAAGCAACTTTTCACCAAGAGAGAGAGAGAGGAGGGGGGGGGGGGGGGGGGACGGGAGGGGATAGAAGGAAGAGAAGAAGGTGGAAGAAGAGAAGCGATAAAGAAAAATCCCACTTTTCATGAAGAAAACGAATAACATGCGATATTCATTTCCATGAAGAAAAAGAATTCGGAAAGGAACAGGCTATATTCATTTCCATGAAGGAAAAAGCATAAAAACTAGTACAATATTATTTTTCATGAAAAACAAAAAGAATAAGGACAAGAACAAGTGATAGTTATTTCCATGAAGAAGCACGAGAAAAGGACAAGAGCAGGCGATAGTTATTTCCATGAAGAAAAAGAATAAGAACAAGAACAGGCGATATTCATTTCCATGAAGTAACAGAATTGGAACAACAGCAGACGAAGGCTATATTTGTTTCTATGAAGAAAAAGAATAATTACCGGAACAGGCAATATTTATTTCCTTGAAAAAGATAAGGATAGGAACAGGCCATTTGGACAAGAGTGGGTGATATTTATTTTCATGAAGAAAGTGAATCAAGAGAAGAGGAAGCGAATTTTTTTTTTCAAGAAGAAAATGAGTACGGACAAGAGTAGGCGATCTTCATTTTCAGATAGAAAAAGTACAAGAGCACTCAAAGAAGAACGGTTGAAATAGCAAAGCAGGCAAGGAATTAACCAGTTACAAACAAAATAAAATGGAAGCAAATACACTAAAAAGTAAACTTCGTGCTACATTGCAACTAATTATAATCCAGTGAACCTTAGAGTGAGCCGAATGCACACAACTCCTCAGAACTAAATTAAGATACTGCGAAAAGGAAAAGAATCATCAGCGAACGAAAGAGGTGATGAGAGAAGGGTAAACACAGAACGAACTTTCCCTCGAGAATGGGTTTTAAAACGTAAGTTACGGTATAATAGCACAAGAAATCATAAACTGAACATACACACAGTGCTACACTCATACTCTTACATATGTGTACATAGTGCACAGGCCACACGCACAAGCGCGCGCGCGCGCGCGCACACACACACACACACACACACACACACACACACACACACACACACACACACACACACACACACACACACACACACAGAACACAGACATTATGAGAGAGAGAGAGAGAGAGAGAGAGAGAGAGAGAGAGAGAGAGAGAGAGAGAGAGAGTTTTTAAGAGGATGGCGGGAAGGGGGGAAGGGGGGGGGGGGGGGCGAGAAAAACATCATATTGTTTTAAGCAGTTTTAATCCCCCCCACCCCCCCCCCACCACACACACACACACATACACACACCTTCTTAATCTTGTAGCTGAGTTTTAACTTAACCGATCAAGGGCAACCTTGAGCACTGTACACAACTTGAAGAAACGAGTTTCATGAACTAATGGCCTGCATGTGTGGATGGGGACGAGACGGGAACTTATGGAGAGGGACGCGGAGCGGTGATGGAGGGGTGGAGCAGTGGCAGGATGCGGGGAGAGAGGAGGGGGGGGGGGGGGGGGCTGCTCCCTAACATCAAAGGTTCTGGCCCCTGATGTGTTTTGCTGTGTCGTGATGCCGTTTTTATCATGGTGCATAGCATCGAACTGCACTGACCGACAGGTCACGAATTTATCACGTACCACGTGACTTATCGTGACGAGTGGTCTTCTCACTGCGAAGATTTCACTCAAACTACTGATAAAGACCGTCGAGCAAGGGTTAACCAGTT
The DNA here is from genome assembly GCA_016801955.1 of Conus betulinus. NCBI lineage: Eukaryota > Metazoa > Mollusca > Gastropoda > Neogastropoda > Conidae > Conus > Conus betulinus. The sequence goes on from JADBJO010001286.1 coordinate 86,128, forward strand.
CCTGTTGTGTGTGGTATGGTCACTTCTTTACTCTATAAATACGTTCTTTTCTTTTAAGCTTCCAGTCTATTCTTGAATTTCTCACGCTCTCGGAAACGAATTTTGATGGCTGAAATGGCCGTTTTGTGCGTAAACTCAGCTACCCTCTGAACCCCCTTTTCTCAGAGTGACTGATTACCAGCCAACAAATTTCAGAACTCCAAATCTTGTGACAAACAAACCCACAATTCAGCTTTCTTACATATTTAGAAAGGCCACTAGGAGACGTTTTTGTGTATATTATCCTAAAACTGGTCCAGTTTGACTCTTTAGTGAATATGGTCTTATATGCCATGTATACATCTAAAGCCAGGAATTCGTAGGCATGCTGTTGGTGAGGGAATGTCGCTCTACGAGACAGCATTGTACAAGAGAGAGAGAGAGAGAGAGAGAGAGAGAGAGAGAGAGGAGAGAGAGAGAGAGAGAGAGAGAGAGAGAGAGAGAGAGAAAAAACAGACCTTCCTGGCGGACTTGAGGTCAGGACTGCCCTCCATGCCGATAGAAAAAGTCTGTATGGGATAGGTCAGCCCTAACTCCTTGGACGTCTTCACTAGTAGTGCTGCCACCAGGCTGGAATCCAGACCACCTGCAAACATAGACACAGACACAGACATAGCACACACATGGGAGAGAGAGAGAGAGAGAGAGAGAGAGAGAGAGAGAGAGAGAGAGAGGGAGGAGGGAGGACTGAATGAAGGACACCTACTCAAAATGCACTTAAATCTTAAAAACAAAGCTCTGTGATTAGAATACATATGTCATTTACACACCAAAGCACTAGCTTCTTCTTGTTCATTTATCGGTGCTTTTTAAAATTTCCTATTTATTTGCCAGCAAAATGTTAACTTGAAAAAATACACAAACCGTTGTTAACATCGAAAATATTTTACGGATAAAGCATTTTGAAGATAGACATCCCACCAGACATATTGTTAAAGCAAACAGAGAAACAAACAAAAGAAAAAAAGGCAAACAAAAGCAACCAACAACCACAACAACAACAAAGAACTAACCTTTCATGTGAAGGCAAGATCCTTCTGGAGAATGTTGAACAGCAAAAGTTTTGAGTGAAGACTTTTCTTCGATTTTTAACTCACGTGACAAAATAGGATTATGAAGGACTGTCACCACAGACTCCACTGTTCTTGTTTCTTCATCCCTGTCTCCAGCCGGTAGAGTGACCTGCTCTTCTTCGTTCTCATCACGATCTGCAGCCTCCACAGTGACCTGTTCTTCTTCGTTCTTCATCACCATCTGCAGCCTCCACAGTGATCTGCTTTTATTCGTTCTTCATCACGATCTGCAGCCTCCACAGTGATCTGCTTTTATTCGTTCTTCATCACGATCTGCAGCCTCCACAGTGATCTGCTTTTCTTCGTTCTCCATCACCATCTGCAGCCTCTACAGTGATCTGCTTTTCTTCGTTCTTGATCACCATCTGCAGCCTCCACAGTGATCTGCTCTTCTTCGTTCTTGATCACCATCTGCAGCCTCCACAGTGATCTGCTCTTCTTCGTTCTTCATCCCTATCTCCAACGTCTGCAGTGATCTGTGTTCGTTCTTCATCCCTACCTCCAGTCTCTACAGTGATCTACTGTTCTTCCTTCTGCGCCCTGAATTTTCCAGCAAGTCACAGTGCTCAGGCATGTCACACGACACTGTTTATATTTGACTGACTCTTTTCTGAGATATAAATACAATTTAGAGCTGTGAGTTCTGATAAACTGTTTTCAGGAATGTCACACGGTAACATACTCACAGCTAACTACAACAAGTCTGAGCCTTTGCTCTGCATTGCCGACCGCTCAACTGGTGAACACAATTACATGTGAAATCCGCCCTGCTTGGCTTTTGGGTGCCTTCCTCTTTCAGACTTCAGTATTGCGGCCCAAAGGTGAAGTACCACGAAGTACATCGATCCCAGACAAAGTTTTCAGCGCTGCAAATTTGAAACGGGTCTGCCCAGTACTCATTCTGCTATCTGTTTTTCAAGCAAGATAATGACATGTCTGCTGGTAGTAGCATTCATCGGTTTAGAATGCAAAATGTAAGAAATGTATTTAGCCGTACCAGATCCCGCAGTAAAATAAGTTCGCATGCAAAGTGGGTTTGTCAAAAAAGGATGTCAGACGGGCAAAACGGGAAACACCGTACTGCTCGTTTATTTGCGCACAAAATATTGTTTCGGGACTTCGCATAGTGTCAGCTGAACAACGCTGGAAACGCTTTCTGTTTAACCTCCGTAGGTGGATCCTCCTTCCCTCCCTCACTTACAAGATGAGTGTTTTATTTTTTCTTAGATACTGAAGTTACCAGACTCCTCAAATAACATTATCCACATTTTTAAGACAGAAAAGTGCACGACACTTTTTATGACATTGTGAACATGTTCGAGGTCTCTGGAGCAATCCAAAGACTGGACAGAAGAAAAAGTGAAAACTTTGACATAAATCTTTATTTAGAATGAGGCTTGCTTGGTGGTGGTGAACACACAAAATTCAAAGCCTTCGGTTTTATCGTCCGATTCTGAAATACCTTGCGCTGAATCGATATCATTTGTCATCTTTATGCTCGTAAATCCTGTTGTTTTCCAACATTTTTGTTTTTCTGTTACTAGTACCTATGCATACGTAAATTGTTTGTGATTGTTTTGCTTTGCTTTGTTTTCTTTTCACACACACACACACACACACACACACACACACACACACACACACACACACACACACACACACACACACACACTTACCTGACAACAAGCAACCTATTCTTCTCTCTGACATCAATCGTTTCCTAACAGCGGCTTCGAAGATGTTCCTGATGTTTTGCCTCTTAGTACCTGCTGCAACAATCAGTGTCATGTACTGTAAGACATGTAATTAGCGCCACTGCATGTCACTGTTTGACAGCTAAACAATGTGGCGACATCAGCGACTTGGGCGATCTTATAGCATACATAGTGTCAAGTGTGTGGTGAAAGCCAACAAATCCACAACAAACTATGGAGAATGTCATCTCTGGGTAAATTTAAAAGAAAATGAAATTGAAAGTGAAGAAATAGATATGCAAATAAGTGTGCTTTTTCAAGCCTGTATTGCAAGGGACATAATCCTATAAAAAGGCTGCAAATTGTTTCCCACAGATCTCTCTGTCTCTGTCTGTCTGTCTGTCTGTCTCTCTTGGTAAAGAAAGTCATTTCCACATAAACTTTGGACTTACAATCTTAAAGATAGCTGCATGGTATGCACACGACAGTTCATATGGTGCCTAGCATGAACATCGTTCTTGGTTATACAGAACGATCCATTACAAAAAGGAAACTCTGTAATATTAGCCGCCTGAAAACATTGCAAGGGGAACGTGTGTGCAGGCACTGTAATCTAGCTGTACTGCAGTCTAAGCGGCCAGGCGGCTGCCAGCAGTTTTCTGCTTGGATCACACGGCTGATTTTGCTCAGTTCGCTTGGCAGACGGGGCGGCAGGCAGAAGCTGAAGCAAGAGAAAAAAATGTCTTACTAAGCCGCCGAACGACTACAAACGACACTTGTTTGTCTTGCCATTGATAGCATTGGTGTTGCATTGTACCTTGTTTAATTCCAAGTGTGACAATATTCCGTGTATCAACAGTAACATGTATTTTTAACAAAAACTACAAGAATGCATGGCTTTTTTTTTGTTCGCCATCTATCCAGAAAGAGTATATCATTGTTTTATTACAAACACGTAAAATGTTAAATGTAGAACAGCCAAAGACCTGGAGATCATCAAACACTGACGAATACTATTTGCAAAGTAGTTACTAAATCTTTATCCAAAAGACTAATCAGATTTTTCTGCCAAAACTTGTTAATGAAGACAAAGTAAAATATGTTTAAGGTAGAAACTTCGCATCGACTTAAATGACAATAGATGATACAATCAATATATTTTATACAGCAGACAAACAGCAGGATGTCTACTGAGTTTTTACCAGGTTCCCGAGGTAGCAACAAATGAAAAAAAAAAAAGTTTTGTGCCGTTTGGATACAAACCACTCCTTTTGCACATATTCTTATCTTTTAAAAGGTGAAGAAGCTCCGTGATGCATCCCATGTAATGTACCACTCACAGTGAAACATGATATGCTATAAGAGTGATGTGATCTTTGAATTTCTGAATGAGATTAACATTTTAAATCTGATCTAAGATTGTACCGCAGAAAGATTTTTAACGACGGTTCCAGTGGTTTTTTTTTTTATAGATTTTTATTTATTTATTTTTTTGAAAGTGTACTTTAAAGGGTGGTGTGAATATTTTTTGTTTTTGTCTTTTTTTTCCTTTCTAATGACTTGTGAGTTGACATGAACGTGGTGACAGCCCTGATAATCATGGCCCTTTCCGGTCGGCTTGGCTATAGGTAACATTACCTTATCTTACTGATATTAATGTGTTTCACCGTTTTTGATTAAAATCTCCAGAAAGTTCCGGACTCAGAATTTTTAAATCATTTGGTTTCGGAGACCAATTCAAAAAATGGGTAAATGTAGCAGTACAAGGTGTAGTGAGCAGCATATATAATGGTGGATGTTTTTCAGAGCCTGTCGATACTCCTTCTGTCCCTTGACTTTCATCCTTAGAGTGGAACTGCTAGCCATTAAGATCAGAAAGAGGAGCACTCCTAGCATAACGTTACCATCAACGACGAATTTAGACCTGCATCTAAGACGACTAAAAATCAAACAACTTGCTGATGACACTACTCTTTTTCTCAAAAATGAAGAGGATATGCTCATATCTGTAAGCATACTACCACTTTTGCCAATTTTCAGGCTTAAAATAACACCATTCTGAAATAAAGACAAAATAGAACTGTACATCATCTTCTAAAACCAACTCTTCCCATTTCAAACCACTAAAATCATTTTTTTTAAAAATAATGGGAAAATATATTTTCAGTACGACTAGACGGCTGTTTACATGAGGAATAATCATAGACACAGTTTGAAAGGAATATAAAGTTTGATTACAGAATAGAGGGAAATAGACATATGTTTCCATAGTAAAGGATCTATGTTTCCGTAATAGAACTGTGGTTATAGGAAAATTCTAATCAGTCAGTTTAATTTTGTTGTGCAGGGGACTGGACTCCAAGGCACAGTGCTCCCGAAATTTCATTAGGAAAAAAAAAAATCTGTATACTTTTCTATGGGAACGAAAATATTGTAACAGTCTGGCTTTTGAAAAAAAAAAAAGAAAAAATGATGGAAGCTGAGTTTAAAGACAATGAGTAAAAAATGGTGAATATATTAAATATCCAGAAGAAAAAGTACCACGCGCAAAGGATTGAAAAAAAAGTGAAACCTCAGGAGAAAAAAAAAGTAGTCGTATTCCTACATGTTATTTCGAAGAGGTTGCGACAGGAAGTCCACGTTTGAAATCAGTTATAAACCGATGCAAAAAATAATATGTCTAAACAGACTACACAAGTGATTTTTGGAAGAATGTGCTAACTGCTTACTTAGAAAAAAAAAACAACTATTCAACAACCAGCCATCATTCAATAACTCCTCTAATACAGTATAAACACTAAGTGTTATTCTTCCAAGAGTGGAAATTATCAAGCATTGAAAGAGTCAAATACACAATAAAGCACTGAAAGAGTCAAATACCTAATGAACAGAACAGACAAACGCTTATTTACATTCGATGATGCATAAACCATTATTAATGCTGTATGAAAGCGTTGAATGAAGTGGATCCATACACAGAACCTATTCAAAAAAATAAAATTTAAAAATTAAAACAACAACAACAACAAAACCCGAACAATCCTATTGTGAAACGTATTAATACAGAAAAATCAAACTTCTTCTTTAATCAGATTTTGTTTTGTATTGAATAGATTAAAAGCTTGTCATTGAGCAATAGAAAAGCGCACGCACGCACGCACACACACACACACACACACACACACACACACACACACACACACACACACACACACACACACACACTCTCTCTCTCTCTCTCTCTCTCTCTCTCTCTCTCTCTCTCTCTCTATCTATATATATATATATATATATATATATATATATGTATGTATGTATATTTCAAAAGATTCAGTTCTCCCAAGGGGCAGTGCACCACTCCACAGCAAGAAGCAGAGCGAAACGTTGCGCACTAGACAACAAAGATAATAAAACACTTACACACACTTAATAATACACTTACACACACTTAATTATACACTTACACACACATGCTCACACGCTTGCTCACGCGCGCGCGGGCACACACACACACAGACAAACATACACGCACACACACACGCGCGCGCGCGCGCGCGAGAGAGAGAGAGAGAGAGAGAGAGAGAGAGAGAGAGAGAGAGAGAGAGAGAGAGAGAGAGAGAGAGAGTGAGAGGTGAGGGTCAGAAAATGGAGTTTAGGGGGGGGGGGGTTTCAGGGTAGAAGAGGAGAGAGAGAGAGAGAGAGAGAGAGGGGAGAGAAAGACAGACAGACAGACAGACGGGGGAGTAGGAGGGGGAGGGGAGGGGGTGCAACTACAGAGATTTAAAAAAAATTGGGTGGGGGGACGGGAAAGGAGGTACACAGGTACACACATGCACGTGCGCGCACATACATTCCAACACACACAACACACACACATGCACACTCTCTCTCTCTCTCTCTCTCTCTCTCTCTCTCTCTCTCTCTCTCTCTCTCTCTCTCTCTCTATCTCTATCTCTCTATATCTCTCTATATATATATATATATATATATATATATATATATTGAATTATTATACAAAGCTTGCTCTTATGTCTTAGATTGTAGAAATAGGAACAAGAACTGGCCCTCAGCACTTGTGCCTTAGGAGGTTATCTTTTTTATATTTTCTACTTTTCACAAGAAAGTGTAGCTTGTTTTGCTCTTTCATGATTTTCTTTTGCTTCTTAGGTGGCACCTTTGGTTGGTTTTTTTGAAAACTCAACAAACATACTACGGTATTGCACACCAGCCTTTTATTGGTATAGCATTCTTCTTAAAAACCGAAAAGGCAGAGGAGTCAAATTACCACTTTCCGCGGTCACTGAGGAGAAACAATCAGGTTTCGAAATACCGGTATCTGACCAGGAGTTATATGTTAGTAGTGAGCTTCCCCATTGGAGACTGTCTCCTGCCTCGGAGACTACAAGCTTGCTGAAGGTTCACTTTGAGAAGCATTTTTATTATATCCCCATTCACCCACTCAAGCACATACTGTCAGTTAGGCAGAATCATCTACCACTGCAGTTATGAAAGGCTTATCACCCCCCTATTTCTACAATCTAAGACATAAGGGCAAGTTTTGTTTATAATTCAATATTTCTTGCAGTCATTGCAACACCAAGCTGCTCTGTAAGTTGCTGGAATGGTGCTCGGTACTTATCCTTGGAATTTATTAGTTGATTGTAATTTAGTCCCCTTGTGATTCATTCCAAGAACTGGCCCTCAGCACTTGTGCCTTAGGAGGTTATCTTTTTATATTTTCTTCTTTTCACAAGAAAGTGTAGCTTGTTTTGCTCTTTCATGATTTTCTTTTGCTTCTTAGGTGGCACCTTTGGTTGGTTTTTTGAAAACTCAACAAACATATACTACGGTATTGCACACCAGCCTTTTTCGGTATAGCATTCTTCTTAAAACCGAAAAGGCAGAGGAGTCAAATTACCACTTTCCGTGGTCACTGAGGAGAAACAATCAGGTTACGAAATACCGGTATCTGACCAGGAGTTATATGTTAGTGAGCTTCCTCCCCATTGGAGACTGTCTCCTGCCTCGGAGACTACAAGCTTGCTGAAGGTCATTTTGAGAAGCATTTATTATTATTCCCCATTCACCCACTCAAGCACATACTGTCAGTTAGGCAGAATCATCTACCACTGCAGTTATGAAGGCTTATCACCCCCCTATTTCTACAATCTAAGACATAAGAGCAAGCTTTGTTTATAATTCAATATTTCTTGCAGTCATTGCAACACCAAGCTGCTCTGTAAGTTGCTGGAATGGTGCTCGGTACTTATCCTTGGAATTTATTAGTTGATTGTAATTTAGTCCCTTGTGGATTCATTCCAAGAACAGGCCCTCAGCACTTGTGCCTTAGGAGGTTATCTTTTTCATATTTTTCTACTTTTCACAAGAAAGTGTAGCTTGTTTTGCTCTTTCATGATTTTCTTTTGCTTCTTAGGTGGCACCTTTGGTTGGTTTTTTGAAAACTCAACAAACATACTACGGTATTGCACACCAGCCTTTATCTGGTATAGCATTCTTCTTAAAGCCGAAAAGGCAGAGGAGTCAAATTACCACTTCCGCGGTCACTGAGGAGAAACAATCAGGTTACGAAATACCGGTATCTGACCAGGAGTTATATGTTAGTGAGCTTCCTCCCCATTGGAGACTGTCTCCTGCCTCGGAGACTACAAGCTTGCTGAAGGTTCATTTTGAGAAGCATTTATTATTATTCCCCATTCACCCACTCAAGCACATACTGTCAGTTAGGCAGAATCATCTGCCACTGCAGTTATAAGGCTTATCACCCCCCTATTTCTACAATCTAAGACATAAGAGCAAGCTTTGTTTATAATTCAATATTTCTTGCAGTCATTGCAACCACACACACACACACACACACACACACACACACACACACACATATATATATATATATATATATATATATATATATATGTGTGTGTGTGTGTGTGTGTGTGTGTGTGTGTCGAGAGTAATGTGAGTATGCACACGAGCATGTGTGAGTATATATATATATATATATATATATATATATATATATATATATATATATATACTCACACATGCTCGTGTGCATACTCACATTACTCTCGATGCCACTACTCAGCATGCACCAGCCAAAGAAATACATCCTAACACACACAAAAAAAACATATGTGCATGGCTATTCAACTCTATCCAGATAAGCCAAGGAAGGGTGACAAGGAAGGGGGGGGGGGGGGGGGATGCAATAAAATTATCACCAGTATCATTATGATAACATCAATAGTAACAAAGACACAGACACACACACACACACACACACACACACACACACACACGAGAGAGAGAGAGAGAGAGAGAGAGAGAGAGAGAGAGAGAGAGAGAGAGAGAGAGAGAGAGGAGGGTGGATGTGTGTCCTGAGAAACGAAATGGTCGTAGGAAAGGAAGTTGTTAATTTGAAGACAAATAATAATCAATCCGAATGAAAACTCTGAAACGTCTGTTGTAGAAATCCTCATGCATCTGGATGCTTTATATTCATCTACACACCTGAATTACAGAATTCTTTGTAACTACACAAACGAACAGAAACCTAGAGGGACCTCACTCTTCGAAGATTATTTCAGGAAGAGTTATCTGAACATAAGGGACGGCTAGGGGAGAGGTAAGGAAGGATGGGGTGGGGGTGGGGGGGGGGGGGGGGGAGATGGATGAAAGAGCAACACTGGCAGGCTAAAACAGCAGTCAACACGAAACGATAGGTGATGGGGTGAGGAGATCAATGACAGATGAAACAATGGGCAGGAGCATGGGGTTGGAGAAATGCAAGGCTGGGGAAGGGTCGAATGGTCGGGGGCGGGAGTGAATGCGGTGGCATAATGAATGGAATAGAAAAGACAGACTTAATTAAAAAAAAAAAAAAAGTAAAGGGGAGGGGTGGAATGGGGGTGGGGGTGGGGTTGGATGTCGATGGCGTGTAAATAGTTCTTTGATGTAAGGGGGGGGGGGGGGGGGGGGGGAGGGGGGAGAGAGAGAAACAAGAGGGTGGAGGAAAGAGGCGTGCAACCAAGGAATGGGGGGCATGGTAAATGTAATATGGGAGGGTGGGGGTTGTTTGCTAGGGGCGTGGAGAGAAAATGCGATCGTGTAGTATTTCAGTGAGACACATTACTGTACTCGTGATTCAAATTGAACTGTGCGGTTGAAATCCCTTCTTGAATTAAGACCTTAAAAACTTCTCTCAATGTTACACTGCCACCAGGTTTCAGACTTCAGTAACTCATGTCATTAACAGTACTGTCAATCGCCAAAAAATCGAACATTTCATGGAGTTCGTGATTGTATTGACGTCCTTCAGGTCCTTGTATCTCAGACTGTCCAGTGTAACACTCTTCCTTCTTACCTTCATGGTGCAGGTTAGTCATGTGGTATGAAACTCTACATTAAAAGAAAATATATATATACGTAGACATGTACACATATTCATATGCAAGCTTACATACAAACAAAGTGAAACAAACAAACATGACATCGATATACAGTGAGATAGTGTAATGAACATCGGTGCATGAATCTGAAAAGCTCTCAACTGAACAGATTTTACCATAGTTAAGTTTAAAAGTGTCATTCGTTCAAAAAAGAAGTAGCCCTAGCATTCCGTACCAAATAACCTACCAAAGAAGAAAACAGGTCAAAGTATATTGCATGAAAAACGGAAACACCAGACAAAAATGCGGAAATGCGCACTCCAAATGAAAAATCTGTAGACAAGCATGCATAATGACATCGTTAATAATCATATTGACAAGAAGCTGGTAAGGATACCACTTTTTAACAGAAATCAGCATGCTTCATTTCTTTTAAACAGATGTAGTTTTCAATTGTGTCATGTTTAGTTGTTTTTTTTTTTCCCATCTCGTAGTCTGTGTGTTAAATTTGGCTTGATCTTATTTATCCTGCATTTGTAAACATAGTACTTTGTAAGTAAAGTGATTGATCAAAAGTGACTTTTTTCTTATTAATCATCATCCCCAATCAAGACAAGTTCTACATTAAATTTAACACAAAAGTCTAAAAGTTTCTCTATGGTTTTCCAAAAAACGTTGCGAAAAAAAATCGCAGAATCATAAATGATGCCTGGCCGAATCTGCTTATTTCTACAGAAAGTACTTTAATACTGTTTGTCATCCCCATTTGCTTCAAAATGTTGTCGGTGAATAAAATATAACACAACTTGAGTTGGAACCACCTTAATCTGATTCTCCTTATTTTTGTGACTTGTTTTATGTTCTGTCCCAGTTCACATCAATGTTTAGCATTTGCTCCCAATTTGCGAAAACCTTGATATCATATATAATAATTGGCTTTCAGTAAAACATCATACAAAGTTTGTTTTAACTTTTTTTTCACCTTGTCCTTTCATTGCATTTGCTATCGTTTTTTTTTTTATTTTTAAAGCTAGATAACTTTTGATTGACTGCGTACATCTGATATACTATAGTTGGTTTACGTTGATGGTGTTCTTTTCAGAGAAGGCTCTATAACCTAAAACATCAAGTTAAAATCAACCACATCTCTTATCAGGAATATATAGTTTTTGTGTCCACTTTTTGAGGAAAAATAGTTTTTTTTTATATTGTTTACAATTCTGAGCTTGTCACTGTCAAGAGTGCCTCTTTTACAGACAACTGTTTCGAAAACTTCGCATAGGCTAAGAACACATCCTTCCAAACTTTGTTGCACTATTTTTTAGAAACATCAAAGACCCACACCTTTCCAACGTTTCTGTCTCGAGACAATCCATGATTAGTATGTTTATTTTTCCATTTTGATGCTCCTGTGAGGATCTTTTTCATCCATGTCAGTTTGGGGCCTGCATGAAAACTTCTATTTCAGGGAACACGTAGACCACCATTGTCATTGTAAATGAACAGAATATTTTCTTTTTATCTTATCTTCTCTAATATAAATTTGAAACAATGTTTTGTAATTGTTTTATTACCTTTTCTGGAGATTGGGAAGGTGAATCCGAAAGTATGTATTTTGAGAGTATGAAAGACTTAAGTACAGCAGTTCTGCTGATGGGTATGCAAGTTCGTTTGTACCAAATTTTGAATCTTTTTAGCTTTGTTTTTTCTTCTGCTAATTTTTCTGTTTTGTTAATCTAACTGACTTTCACAAGTCATTCGTGAACCACATACCAGAGAGTTATATTTGGGGAATACCATTTCATATTCTCTTCTGGTAAGTAACTGTTCACTGAATGTTTCGTTTGACCTAGACACACATGAACAGTCTTTTCGTAATAAAGTTTTAGTCCTGCAGTTTCCAAAAACTCCTTTAGAGTTATGAAAAGATTTTCATAGGATCCTCTGTCACCATTCAGTGTAAATGATGTATCATATGTGAATAGCTTTATTTTTTAAATTGTGTCAAGGATAGTAATATCTTTTTTAGTTTTATCTTTTCTTATTTTGTGAGTAAAAATCTCCAAGGACCAGACAAAAGGTAGGGTGAAATAGGGTCTCCCTGACGACAGTCATTCTGTATTTCAGAGCTTCGAGACACTTGACCGTTTACTATAATGGAAGAGGTTATTTATTGATTTTTTTAATAAAATGTTATTACCTTTTTACATATATCATCACCAAAACCCAAAGCATTAAGAACTTCATTAATGTATATTCAGTTTGCTGAATCAAACATGTTGATGTGCTACTAATTTCAACACCTGTTTCCTGACAAAATGACGTTTCTCAAGATTTGCAGAAATATTTAGATATCTTTCCCCCTCTGATGATGCCTCTCTTGCTTTAGTCTGTATAGTGATTCCTTCATTTTTTTTTTTGCCAGCTGCATCGCAAAGTTTTTTTTTTTTTGTTTTTTGTTATTGTTGTCCAAAAGATTAAAATTACCGCATCGAACACAATAAAGCATCATGTGTGTCACGCACAAAATTACGTCATATGCCTATCATTTCGATAATAATGCACGTTTGGAACACGCAGGCGACCTCTCGGTCCAGAAAAAGGGAACCCACGGGAGGCATGTGATTGGAGTAGATCTTTGGGATTAAGTTTGATTACGTAAATGAGGAACGTCCGTTGTGTACTTGTCGAAGAAAGCAATCCTCAGAAAATAAGAACTTGCTATGTCTTCTGCTATTGTTAGTGCCAATCTCTCTCTCTCTCTCTCTCTCTCTCTCTCTCTCTCTGTCTCACGCTGTCTGTCTGTCTCTGTCTGTCTGTCTGTCTCTCTCTCTCTCTCCCTCTCTCTCTCTCTCTCTCTCTCTCTCTCTCTCTCTCTCTCTCTCTCTCTTGGGAGAGGGGAGAGGGGGTAGCCCTTAAAAAGTGACATTGCCACCTGCGGCTTGTTGCTGACCCTCCTACAGTAGACATTGTTGAAATGGCATCTGTGTGCGCCTCGTCTTCCCCACCGACTCGTATTCTTCATCCTACTGCTGCATGCACTCAGCAAATATGAGTTAAATAAGCAAACTCTCCCCATTGATTATCTTGCTGTATTGAAGATATTTAAAGGGGAAAAATTAGCAATCGTTGACGCTAGCTTGTGAAGGAAAATTAAAGACTGCATTGATAGGCCGAAAAAAAAGAGCTCAATACAAGGTGTACATGAAGGCAGGTTTAATGCACGATACAAAAAGTTAATACACAATACGTGGTATGAAGTAACTCTTGTGCTTCTGTTCTACACGCATTTAACCGCTGTGATAACTTCAGAATGATTCAAAAGCGTCGGTCAAATTGCAGAAAAAGATTTTGTTTTATGTCTTTCATCATCTTCAGGTCTGGAGCAGCAGCACGTCGTTTTCAGTCCTGTTTGTCTGTATATCGGCCTGTCGGTCTGCCCTTGACTATCTGTGTCTCCATCAGATAAGTGGAATACTATAAGGTGGATCTTTGTCATATTATACAAGATTGTCTGTATGGTCAGTATCTGGATATGATAACATTTTAAAGTCTCTAAGTGAGAAAATTACGAAATGCCGAAGAATGGACCCATTCAACACTGTCATGTAATATCTTTCTTTGTGCAGAATAGGCTAGAACAAAGTTCAGGCTTTGCTGCTTTTAACTGCCGTTTCCATGAAAACTGCATTATTGTTATTATTGATAGCACTCAGACAGCGCCTATGCTTGGTTTGCGACCAAGCTCTAAGGGCTTTACGATCAACGCTAGAGTTTGTCAAACCGGAAGCCGACTGAAGAGCTGCATACTAGCGCTAATCATTCGTTTTCCGTTTTTGTTTCTCGAATACTGCTCAGTTTTTCATCAATTCCTGCGAGTTACATGGAGAATGCCTGCAGGATACTCTCGGGTCATTCATACAAACGGCCAGACTGGCCTTCTCTTCCGAAGTTTGGTGATAGGATTTTACGTGTGCACAAAATATGTCTACATTCACACATGAAATCTCGGTTTATAGCTCCATTCAAAGGACCCTTTCGGAAATGGAGGCAAAACCATTGTCAGTTTAAAGGGAAAAATTGCCCTATACCGAAATAATCAGGTGGAGATTCGAAATAAAAACCTAAGGATCACTATATCGTGAGTGCAGCGATATACCAGCCGACTTTACTGTCAAATCGTCTGCGAACTTCATTTTTGATTCTGGATATGGAAATCGGAGAACAGACAGACAAAAGAGAAAATTAGCGCCTAAATATCAGTGCTGTTAACTTGGTCACTCACCGTCAGGAGACACCAGAGTCTTGTAGAGAGGAACTTGTCCAGGTTTGTTAAAGGACGTCCTTCTGCTGAAGATGGCTTTTCCCTGGTGGTCAGGTCGTAGACCTCCACATGACCTGGTGGGAATGGCTCCATCCTGGCTTCTTCGTCAATCAGGGAGTGCGACAAGCCGAACAGGCCTGACAATAGAGGAATACAAATCCACCTTTTTCAATCAGTCAGATATTTCTCACTGCAACAAACTTATTAGTATTCATTGCGACTGGCTTTCCGTTTCAATTACCATGTCTAGGAGAGTAACACTGGCTGGAAGTTTGAGTATGTGATCTGTAGTGCCGTGACGCAGTGGATAATTATTATTTTTATCTCAAACAGTTAAGTTCGTGCATTCGTGGAATACAGATTGAATAGGTATTATCGATTCGGTATGTCATGGAGTGCCCCTAGCTCATGTACCAGTACATTTACCATAAAGCCTTGTCCCAAACAGTCGCACATCAAAAAGACACACAAATCTGTACTTTCAGTAAAGTAACAGATACTGAATTGAACTTGTCTTATTCTCACAATTAAGAAAAAAAGAGGGGGTTAGTTACCGCCAAGGACACAGACAAACAGTGTCCTTGGCGGTAAATAACCCTCTCTTTCTCTAAATTTTGCTTCATTTTCCGCCCTCAGTCCCTCAGTTTTGAAAACTGATTCTCAAAATTTACTCTCCTGGAGTGCCTCCAAAGGCGACACGAAACGTTTACCTTTAGCCTCCGAGCACACGGCAAAAACCCGTTGTCGGTGTACAGCTTGAAGAGGGGCCGCACCCCAAAAGTGTCTCTGCCCAGGATGACCTTTCGGTTGGCAGTGTCCAGGATGCAGAAGGCGAAACACGCCGTCCAGCTGGCCGGCCATGGCCTCGGGGCCCAGCTTGTCGTACAGGTGGATCATGGGCTCAATGTCGCTGTGCGTCGTCAATTCCATCTGGTAGAGATGGTCAGCTGCAAGCAAATCTGGCCGTAAAATGTCAAACCGTATACGATTTGCGCGGGTACTTGCTTTGGTGATGAAACAAAATTAGCTAATGGACATTCGAGTCCATATGATGATACTGCTGCTGCCCCTGCTTTTGCTACTGCTTCTGCTGCTGCTACTGCTGCTGCTGTTACTACTGCTGATGTTGCTGCTGCTGCTGCTGCTGCTGAGAATACCAACACTAATTCTCGTAATGGCAAAACTTATTTATGATGATGACAAATACGACGACAGCAAGAACTAAAATAATGACAATATAATTATAATGATGTTTTACGTGCATACATAATATACACACACATACGTGCATATATACTTACCACACACACACACACACACACACACACACACACACACACACACACACACACACACACACACACACTATCTATATATATATATACATGTACACACACATCATATAAATATGTATGTGTATATATTTCTTCAATCTAAGGCATCAGAGCAAGCTTTGTTTATAACTGGGTAGCACCTTTGGTTGGATTTTTGAAAACTCAACAAACATACATGATATTGAACACCAGCCTTTTTCTGGGATAGCATTCTTCTGCTGGAATGGTGCTCGGTTACTTATCCTTGGAATTTAATAATGTCTTGTAATCTAGTCCCTTGTGGAGTCATTCCAAGAACTCGCCCTCAGCACTTGTGTCTTAAGAGTTCATCTTTTTATATTTTCTACTTTTCACACGAAAATGTAGCTTGTTTTGCTCTTTCATGATTTCCTTTTGCTTCTTGGGTGGCACCTTTTGTTGGATTTTTGAAACCCAACAAACATACTGTGGTATTGCACACCAGCCTTTTTCTGGGATAGCATTCTTCTTAAAACCGGAAAGGCAGAGGAGTCAAGTTACCACTCTCCGCAGTCACTGACGAGAAACAATCAGGTTTCGAAATACCGGTATCTGACCAGGAGTTATACGTTAGTGAGTTTCCTCCCATTGGAGATTGTCTCCCCCTTGGAGACTATAAGCTTGCTGAAGGCTCATTTTGAGAAGCATTTATTAGTCCCCATCCACCCACTCTAGCACATAGTGTTAGGCAGAATTATCTACCACTGCAGATATGTTTGCTTATCTCCCCCTATTTCTTTAATGTAAGACCAAATGGAATATCCATGTGTCTGTGGAAAGCGTTTCGCTACCACCCGTGGCATGAAGATCCACTGAACAAAGATGGGATGTGTGAAGACTCATCTGAATGAGCAGCAGCGCACTGCATCAGCAGATAAGACGTCGGAAGACCAAGGCCAGGATTTAAACCACAGTGCCAAGGACATCCACGCTGTTGGTTCGGATGAGGAATTTGCACAGGCCCTCGATGCCAGGCGCCTGAAACTCAACCTGCCACGAGCAAACGAGACTGAAGATTGGGAGAAACTGGATGCAAAAATCGTCCAAGAGACTCGATGCACTGATAGGGAAAAGCACCCTGGAACACAAACTAGCCACATATGGGGACATTGTGTATGCCACATGTGTAGAGACGCCTATGGAGCAAAACTACCCAAAGAGAAAAACACCTCCAAAGAAATCCAGACGCCAAGAAGAGATGGACAAGATCAGGGTCCAAAAGAAAAACCTCAAGAAGCAAATGAAGACTGCTCTGCCAGCTGAAAAACAAGGCTTGGAAAAACTCTGGGAAGACCTGAAAGCACAACACAGCGCCCTCAGCAAAGCGGAATCTGCGAGGAAGAGGAAAAGCAAAAAGAAGAAGACACAAGAGCGTTTCTTCAGAGACCCCTTCCAGTTTGCCAGAACTCTGTTCGAGCAGCCAAAATCTGGGACCCTAAGTGTGGACAAAGGAGTTCTTGAGCAGCATCTGAGAAAAACATACTCTGACTCACAGAGCAAAGCACCACTCGACATTCAAGGTCTGGTGTGGCCAACCAACCGTGAGGAACAGTTCAATGACAAGCCTCCAACGTTGACGGAAATCAAGAAGGTGGTCGACAAAGCCAGAGCCAAATCATCACCAGGGCCAAACGGAATACCTTACCAGCTGTACAAGAAATGTCCCAAGCTGCTGGAGTGGCTCCACAGGCTGCTGCGATCAGCCTGGAGAAATCAGAAGATCAGCGGCCAGTGGATGACGGCAGATGGTGTGTACATCCCCAAAGAGCAAAACTCAAGTGACATCAGCCAGTTCAGGCCAATATCACTACTGAACGTCGAAGGGAAAATCTTCTCTTCTCTGTCATGGCAGCAAGGCTGACCAAGTACCTCATGGAAAATAAGTACTTGGATGTGTCAGTCCAGAAAGGTGGTATTCCAGGCGTGGCTGGCTGTGTAGAACACGCCACAATGATCTGGGACGCAATCCAAAGAGCAAAAACAGAAAAGAGAGACCTGGACGTAGTGTGGCTCGACCTGGCAAACGCATATGGATCTGTACCCCATGAGATGATACAGTTGGCTCTTAAGATGTACCATGTGCCAAAGAACATCCGCGACATGCTCAAGAAGTACTTCAATGGCTTCTCAATGCGGTTCTCTACCAAGATTGGATCAACTTGGAAGTTGGCATTGCAATGGGCTGTGCAATTTTCCCCGATACTGTTCGTGTTGGCAATGGAAGTCATTTTGAAAGCGGCAACAAGCAACGCAAGACAAACAGACCTTGGCGATGGATACAAGATGCCCCCTCTCAAGGGCCTTCATGGATGACACTACAGTGATTTCATCCAGAGAAGACGAGACACGTCACGTGCTGGAGAGGCTGGACGACATAGTTGCCTCATCCAGAATGAAGTTCAAGCCAAAGAAATCACGGAGTCTCTCACTGAGGAAAGGAAAAGTGGCCGAATCTGTGGTCTTCAGTGTTGCCAACCAGCCATTCCAACAGTAGCAGAAGAGCCAGTCAAGAGCCTTGGAAGATGGTATGATGACACGCTGAAAGACACACAAAGAGCAAAGAAACCAAACAGATGTCGGAAGAAGGCTTGGAAACCATTGACCAGTGTGGGCTCCCTGGCAAATACAAGGTCTGGTGTCTGCAGTTCATGCTGATACCAAAGCTCCTATGGCCTCTGATGATATACGACATCTGCACCAGCATATTGGAGGCAATGGAATCCAAAATCAACAAGTTCACAAGGAAATGGCTTGGTGTCCCACCCTGTCTGACTGACATAGCGCTATACTGTCGCCAAGCAAAGCTGAAACTACCACTGAAATCCATCCTGGAGGAATATAAAGCAGGGAAGATCAGACTTCAAAGCATGCTGGAGGACTCAGGAGACAAGGTGGTTGAAGCAATCAAGCCCCAGCTGAAGACAGGCAGAAAATGGAAAGTTCAAGAGGCGATGGATTCTGCAAAAGAAAGTCTCAAGATCAGAGAAATAACAGGACACACCAGACCAACAGACAAGGACTGGGGGTGACCAAAACTGAATGGTGGTCAAAGGCCAAAGGAAAAGCCAAAAGAGACATGATGATTCAGGAGATGAGAAAAGAAGAAGACCAACAAAGACTCCAAAAAGCAGTCCAGCAGAGCCAGCAAGGGCAATGGACAACGTGGGAGAATGCACTCCAAAGAAGTCTCAATTGGAATGACATTTGGCACATAGCCCCTCTCAGGATCAGCTTCATTCTCAGATCTGCATATGACCTTCTGCCTTCAAATGCAAACCTGGTGAAGTGGGGAAAAACAGACGATCCTTCATGCCCCCTTTGCCATGAAAAACAAACAGTGGAGCATGTCCTAAGCTCATGTAAAGTAGCCCTGGCTCAAGGAAGGTACACACATGGAGGCACAACCAAGTGCTCAAAGAGATTGTACAAGTAGTCTGGGCTAGTACCAACACCACAAAAGGGAAAATCAGGACTCCAAAAGCACCCGCAATATTCTTCACGGCAGGAGGCAGCGAATCATGGCCAAGAACAACAGTGCCACTCGGAACATGCAGGCAGAGTCTGCTGGACGGGGCAGATGACTGGGAGTGCACAGCAGACCTCCCAGAATGGAATAGTCACCCAGAGATTATCAGCAAGAGTGGCATGAGACCAGACATAGTATTACACTCTCAGTCAACCAAGCAGCTGATCATGATCGAGCTCACGGTGCCATATGAGAACAGAATGGAGGCAGCTCACATCTACAAGACTGAAAAGTATGCTGATCTGGCAAACAGCCTGAGGAGAGAAGGCTATCAGGTCAAAGTCCTCACTGCAGAAATTGGAGCTAGGGGGTTTGTGGGAACGTCTGCATGCAGCCTCATGAAACAGCTCTCAGTCGCAGGGAGGGAAAAAACCAAAGCCCTGAAAGCAATGGCAGAAGCGGCAGAGAGGTGTTCAAGTTGGATCTGGTCAAGGAGGAACAAAAGTGAACTTCATAAGGCTTAACTTTCCTACAAATATCAGG
>JADBJO010001286.1:113527-153527 GCA_016801955.1 Conus betulinus
GAAGGAGAACCATCCACCTCCCAGAGACCGCCAGGATCTCTTCCAAATGCTGCAACTGGAATGGCAGAGAATCCCTCAGAGGGTCATCAGAACACTGGTCAACTCGATGAGGAGTCGCTGCGTGGAATGTCTCGCCAATGGCGGTGGCCACACCCACTATTGAAATGATTTTGTGAACTGAACAGATTTTGCGAACTTTGATTTCGACCCATCCTCTGTTTAATTGTCTGTAAATCAACAACCGTTCATTCGATCCCAATGAAATTCAATGTACGTTGGAACAAGATAATGAATTAAATCTGTTCCCAATTTCAAAATCGTGGCTTTTGAAAATTTGGTAACATTTGCCTGCCAGGCATGTCTGATATAGACGGACGTCTCTATCAGTTATCATGTTGCAAGCCTTCTGTTTTCATCATCAGGTATTTCTCATCAAGCATTCCATCATTGCCCTTCGGCAATGGAAGGAAAACCACACCTGAGTTCCTAATTAGAAAGCAAACACAAAAAAGGAATAAAAAATCGGCTTCCTTGCCTAGAACCGCTGATCGAAAGTCTCACCCTATGTTCAGATTTCCGAAGCGCAACCAAATCAAGAAGCTATGTATCCTACTTATGTCAAAGGCAGAGAAACGGAAACTCGACTATCCACTCTGGATGTAAAAGGACACGGTAATGGGAAAATATTTGGCGTCAACATGTTCTAACTCAAACAAGATGAGCTGTTAAAAGGAAATATAGCTGTGAGAATGATTTGTGATGGACATACACCACGGTTGCAGAGTTGTGAGAAGTGCACACACACACACACACACACACACACACACACACACACACACACACACACACACACACACGGAGAGAGAGAGAGAGAGAGAGGAGAGAGAGAGAGAGAGAGAGAGAGAGAGAGAGAGAGAGAGAGAGAGATGGGGGGGGGGGGGGGGGACTTTGATCATGTTTAGGCCATTGCCCCTCACGAAGGGGTGCATATACACAAACAGTTGTCCAATATGACATGTGCAAACAAATACATCATTCACACACTTTGCAGTAATTTCAAGAAATGAGAATACAACGTAGCTTAAAAACCTCGTAAATATAGATTGACAATGTCCTAACTGTTTATTTCATGTGTGCATATCACAAGCCATACTAATGTAAACTGACTTAGTACCTTATAATATTTCGACAATATGCATTGTGCACTTACGTAATGTAGAACAAAACAGCATAAAACAAAATACGCCTTATATATATATATATATATATATTTTTTTTTTTGTTTGACAAAGTGGACATACAAAGTCACTGCCACTGTATTTTCGATAACGATTACGATTTACTGCAATTTGAAACGCCATGCCTAAATCTTATGAAATCATACCTTAAATAAGGGGAGTTATTTGAGAACCTTCGTGCCTAAATTGCCAGTTGTGCAATTACATTAGCAGTTGCAAATAACAGCTTTAAGTCAAAAGAGGGGGTGGGGGTCTGGTGGGACTATACATCGATAAGTCCTTGTAAACATACCATTTCTGCTGGAACTGTGAGTACTGCAATTTTTATTCTGGCCTTGTATTCTTCAGTAGCATATTTATTTTTCAGTTGTCGTGTAAATTGGACAAATTCCGGAATGCTATTTTTGCATTTAGATTTGTAGAGGAAAACGTTTGCACAAACTAGAAGAAAATTGAGTGTATCGTCAGTCTTATTCACAGCATCGTTACCAAACAGCACAAGTTCTGTCGTAAGTCTGAAATTGTTGGTATTATCACTGCTGCTTACAGCAGCTTGCAGTCACTCCAGAAATCTAAATGTCATGTCAAATGACCAAAACAAGTGTTCAACTGATTCTCTTTTTGTCTTCTAACAGAACGCACACTTGTCATTATCAGAGATGTGCATCTTTTGTAATATAAGATTTGTTGCCAAGACACTATGGATCAGTCTGATTTGAAACCATTTCAGTTTAATTTGTCTTAATTCCTGAATCTTCGGAAATGTAACATTCCATTTGATGTTTTTGGACATTTCATTGCTCCTTTTATTACATCGATTTGGCTGATGTTTATCTGCTATCAGGCTGTTACAGTAGAGTTTTGTCCCTTTTTCAACAGCAAGTACGATGTCAGGAGATTTCTGTTTATTTATCTTACTACCGTTAAGCTTAATTCCAGTTTTCTTGCAATATTCGTTTATTGCACGCACGCACCAAAAAAATTCTATAAAGTTTGTTTTTAATGTCGTATTTATCCTTAACTGTTGCTATGTCATAAACGCTCCATCCGCATCGACCAGAACCGCAACATGATGCACTCCCCATAACAGTTTCCGCACACCACTGATCTTGCCCCTGCCCTTTTGGGATTTTGCACCATTGCCATGTGCAGATCTGTAGAATGTCACCGGTGTCGAGTTGGGCCGGTGTCCCCCTGTCTAGACTCTCTAAGAGTCCCCCCCTCTCCCAGACAGTACTTTCGCCCATCAATGAGGAGGTGGTCGTAAAAACCATGGTTGCTCGCTTGCCCTCCTCTCTGGCTGGGATAGTTGTTTCCTTAAGTCTCTTACACGCAAAGAGAAGTCTTACCCGATGAACACGTTACTACCCTTCAGTTCTCTTTGTCCCTGAAGAAGGTGCAGAGGGCGTTGACGGTCGAGTTGGATTTGACATTCAAACGATGCACTGTCGAACTGCACACAGCCACTTCGGCCCAGTTTATCCATAAACAGGTCGCTGACGATGCCCTCACATTCAGCCTGCGTCTTGTTTGGCTTACGAGGAAGACCATAGAAAATCAATTTGTTTCACTTGGAGCGTCCTTCTAGGTCATCAGCTTTGCGCTGTGTCCAGCATCCTCTTTTCAGAATTTCATTTTTTTCGACAAGGGTCGACAGCTTTTCTTTCAGGAACTGAATCTCTTCCTGTAAGCCAGCAAAACTAATCCCAATGTCTTTGATGTCGTCTTTGATATGGCCCACTTTATCGTTCAGATCCTGAAGCATTGACACGACATACACCAGGGTGGGTAGCTCAGCAGGTTGGGAGGATGATGACTTGATAGACGAGGAACTTGCTGTTTTCTCAGTGCTGGCTCTACGACTGTCGGCATTCAGGCCGCACTGGCGATGGCTGTCCTTCCATGTCCCAGGGTTTTGTACCACATCACCTCAATGGAGTAATAAACTACCCCAGAATAGAAGCGTGAGAGAGCAGCCAGCCGTTACCTGCCGTTTTCCGCTTCAGTGTCTTCAGGCGCCTGGCGACGCTGTTTCCGCTCTTTTTGCCATTGTCCAAAAATCAAGTTGTGACGAAGACATGATGCTTCATAAGATACTTGCTGCACCCGCAGTCAAAACACTTTCCCGACTCAGTGCAGTTAACAAAATACATAAAGCTAATTAACATGTGTCACATTCCTGAACCCCCCCCCCCCCCCCCCCCCCCCCCCCCCCCCCCCCCCCCCCCCGAATTGTTAAGGTATTTAAAATGGTAAAATCGATCACGGGAGAGAGAGAGAGAGAGAGAGAGAGAGAGAGAGAGAGAGAGAGAGAGAGAGAGAGAGAGAGAGAGAGGATTAGATAGATACAGGTGTACTGTTCTAAGTGGACAATATTCAAGAGAGAGAGAGAGAGGGAAGAGAGAGAGAGAGAGAGAGAGGAGAGAGAGAGAGAGAGAGAGAGAGAGAGAGAGAGAGAGAGAGAGAGAGAGAGAGAGGATTAGATGCAGCAGTTGCTTCAACACTTTATCATGTATAATGCGTATTTGAAGAACCGTAAGAAATATGTTAAGTTTTACATTTTTTTTCACTCTGGACTGCACGAAAAAGCATGTAAATTACACGAAAGGTCATGTGGCAATGCATTGCTTTGGATTTTCATATTTCACCCTCCTTTTCCTCACGCTAGTTTTTGTTTGACTAATATACAGGAAATAACACATGACTCATATTTAACGAACTTGCCATTTCGTGGTTGTATATCTGGCCATTACAGACCAGCCAGATCTGAGGGTGGGTGTACAACCTCATGGGCTGCATTCCCCGCATGTCGTCCACGATAGCCAGCCGATGGAAGCCCAGGCAGCAGTTGCGGAAGTGGTTGATGTTCTCTATCCTGAAGGCGTCAGGACCTCGGTGACTGATGGTGTGAACAGCGTGGCACTGCACTGACACGTCATTGTCGCTGCCGAACACGGCCCAGATTCCGCACATGCTGGAGTCTGGAAATCAGGGAAGACCTCTTGAAAAAGGATCTATCTAGTGATTCAAACGACAACGCCCTAAGAAATGTTTGAGTTTCATCTAACTGGTAATTGGCTTCCTCGTTTATAGAAAAAAAGGAAACAGAGTAAGGGATAGCCCTTTTCCATAAAGAAATGTATTATAAATAATGAGGGGGTCATGATGCTTTGCACTGACTGCCATATTCAGTAAACGATTTAATTTTGTTCCTTCACCTTTTGAATAATCCAACCAAGCCACGAGGAAAATATTGATTAAAATATGTGTTAATTTCAGTTTATTGTGCACATTCTGAGCATTCATCAATTTATTCATTTGTTTGGGGGTTTTTTTGCCAATCTTATATTCATAAACAATCGGGCCGGGGTGTACGTTTTTATTGATTAATGTGAAATGATTTTATAGCAGTGCTGTGTAAAGTTTTAAACTAAAAAGGCGTGCAAGAGAAAACAGGTTTGCTCAACACAGTGTTATTTTCATACAGACGAGATTGACCTACGTTAGCCATGACTACACGCTAAATAGGTTTGGCCTGGTGTAATGCGCCATACTCATCAATGCCAGAAATCGCTTCCCAGCGGGTTAGAAAGGGCACGTGTCCAGACCTAACCCAGTGGAGTAAATTCTGCCCGACCTCTTCCTTTGTTCCCAAACCACTACCCTCCTGCAGCATTCTCATCTTAAGCCGAGCGATAAAAACATTTCAATCAAAGCAAAATGCACTTTAGTTGAGGGGAAAGAAGTGGGGTGATTCTGGATCTGAGTCAGAATTATTCCTGTCCTGTTCCAGTTCCACTCCCAAGTGAGTGGGCATTGTTAACGACCAATCTGGCGCCCCTGCCCAATTTGCAGCCCGGCGACAGATTGGGCCTCAACACCAGGACCAATTTGTCACCCATTCTAAGTTTTTGAGGGCGACAGATTGGATCGCACTTCACTGTCCAGTCTGTCGCCCCTTGGCCAATTTGTCGCCAACTTACCTTGCTTTCAATAAGTTGATGCTGGTGCACAGTTTCTCTCATTCCCACGACCCTATAAACGTAAACTCTTCTTCCATAAGCAACTATCATCACACACACACACACACACACACACACACACACACTATAATCATATTTTTTATTGCAGAAGACTGAAAACCTGTTTACCTTTTTTTTCCAGAAAAGACTTTGAAGGAGGTTTTACGAAAACCCTTTTAATGTGTGACATTGTTTTAGGACTTGTTCAATGTTCCGTTTTTACTTTTCTTGAGCAATAGTCTTTTTGTACTCCCAGTTCTTATAGAACAGGGAGTACTTTAGAATGGGAACGACGAAATGCTGTCTGCGTGTCTGTGTGTCCGTGTGTCTGTGTGTCTGTGGTCAAAATGTGTTCCACTCGCTCCAGACAAAACTACTGGGCCGATCTTTCTGAAAATTTGTAGGTATGTTTATTATGGGCCACGGATGATCCCAATGTTTTTTGTTTACCGCTATAGCCGTTACTAACGGCTGTAATGGCCTGTAACTGTTTTTCCTTGTTTATAAAATATCTCAGAAAGTACTTGGCCGATCTTTCTGAAAATGAGCAGGTACGTTCATTATGGGTCACGGATGATGCCCAACGTTTTAGTTTACCTCGTTATAGCCGTTACTAACGGCTGTAACGGCCTGTAACGGTTTTGCTTCTTTATGGAATACTTCAGAAAGTACTTGGCCGATCTTTCTGAAAATTTTGTAGATGTGTTCATTATGGTCACGAATAATGCCTGATGTTTTAGTTTACCGTTATAACCGTTACTAATGGCTGTAGTGGCCAGTGACAGGTATTCTTCTTTATGGAATATCTCAGAAAGTACTAGGCCGAACTTCATGAAAATTAGCAGGTATGTTCATTATGGGTCACAGACGATGCCCGATGGTTTAGCTTACCCCCGTTATAGCAGGTATCTTCATTATGGAATTACTAACGGATGTTATGGCCTGTAATGGTTATTCTTCTTTATGGCATATCTCAGAAAATATTTAGCCGATCTTTCTGAAAATTAGCAGGTATCTTCATTAGGGGTCACGAATAATCCCCGATGTTTTAGTTTACCGTTGTAGCCGTTACTAACGGCTGCAACGGTTTTTTCTTCTTATCGAATATCTCAGAAAGTACTTGGCCGATCTTTGCGAAAATGAGCAGGTATGTTCATTACGCGTCACGGATGATGCCTATGTTTTAGTTTATTGTTATATCCGTAATAACGGCTGTAACAGCCTGTAACGGGTTTTCTTTTTTATGGAATATCTCAGAAAGTGCTTGGCCGATCTTTCTGAAAATTTGTAGGTATGTTCATTATGGGTCACGAATAATATGTGATGTTTTAGTTTACCGTTAGAGCCGTTACTAACGGCTGTAACGACCTGTAACGGTTTTTCTTCTTTATGGAATATCGCAGAAAGTACCTGGCCGATTTTTAAGCGGTTTGGATGATCTTGTAACAAATCGGAGCCTCTTTCCATATATAAGTGATGTAATGCTGAAAATCGACTAAACAACCGTTGTAAACCATTTTTTGTCGTTATTTGTTATCTATAGGTGGAATTTAATTAAATTTAGTGTACAGAAAGGTTATCACACACAAACAGCACTTCTATATAGTTTCAAAATTTGACCCGTAAAAAACCGTTATTCTTGACATATTGTCCGATTTGGATGAAATTTGGTATGTACACAGGCTTTAGCCCAGTGAGGACTAAAATACCAGTTTCAAAAATGTACATCGGTTATATAATCATTAAAATCGTATATTTTGCCGTTTATTTTTCATATATTAGTGGATTTGAATGAAATTTGGTATATAGAAAGGTTATCACACACAAATGGCACTTCCATATAGTGTTTCGAAATTTGACTGTTAAAAACCGTTGTTCTTGACATATTGTCCGACCTGGATGAAATGTGGTAGGTGTACAGGCTTTAGCCCAGTGAGGATTAAGATATCAGTTTCAAAAGTGTAGATCGGTTAAATAACCGTTTAAAAAAACCGTTATTTTGTCGTTATTTCTTAAATATTGGTGGGTTTTTTAAATATAATTTGGTATATAGAAAGGTTATCACACTCAAATAGCACTTCCATGTGGTGTTTTCAAAATTTGACCGTTAAAAACCGTTATTCTTGACACATTGTACAATTTGGATGAAATTTGGTAGGTACATAGGCTTTAGCTCAGTGAGGACTGAAATATCAGTTTCAAAAGTGT
Source organism: Conus betulinus (assembly GCA_016801955.1). Lineage (NCBI taxonomy): Eukaryota > Metazoa > Mollusca > Gastropoda > Neogastropoda > Conidae > Conus > Conus betulinus. Next base: position 120,996 of record JADBJO010001286.1, read on the forward strand.
AGGCCTACCTCAAAATTTAACGTAACGATACCGAACAAGATAAACTGGGAGTACGTTTATATGCTTTGCATCTTGTTTGATATATTTTCGTTTATCTGTTTGCTTATCAATTGATTTTATCTCAGATGGACGTATTGTGTTACGGCATTCAGTAGATTTATAACTAACTCATGGGATAAATTGTTTTATTGTGTGTAGTTTTCTTGTAAGTAAGTCTAAGTTTTCTTTTCCCAATGGTTAAAGTAAACTTCACGAGGGTGATAAACAATCTAGGCTACATCCATTTGCACATGCAACTGGCAATCACACGAAATGGTTTTTAACTTTCACACGGTCTTATTTTTCTTAAATCATGGGCCTGTGGTATGCAAAGGTATCCCTTTTCCTGTCCAACCCACAAGATCAGCAGGTTTGCTGCCGCGGCACTCGGGAGAGAAAACATATGTGTGTGTGTGTGTGTGTGTGTGTGTGTGTGTGTGTGTGTGTGTGAGAGAGAGAGAGAGAGAGAGAGAGAGAGAGAGAGAGAGAGAGAGAGAGAGAGAGAATAGACACAACAAGAAGAAAAATAAAGAAAAAAAAACAAAGGAAGAGGGGGAGGCGTGGGTGGGTGGGCTGCGTTTCTTTAAAGTCTGAATAAATAAACTAATCGTCGTCTTGGTGGTATTGCAGAGGGCGTCGGAAATCGGCACATGTTGGTCTACACACGTTTAAATACAGGTACGTGCTTTCTATGTTACCTCCCTTGGTTCGGGGAGACGTGAGTCGGCTGCACATATAATCTAAAACGAAACTCTACTTGAAAAGTGTCCACTGTCTATTTGTGTTCTCATCCACACGATCACTTCAAATGCGTTTATCCAAGCCCGGATATCTCTTCAAAGTGAATAAACGTACAGCCTCACAATGAACAACCGCATTGCCTACAATTCAAATTTTAGTCAGAGAGAGAGAGAGAGAGAGAGAGAGAGAGAGAGAGAGAGAGAGAGAGAGAGAGAGAGAAGAGAGAGAGAACGAGCGAACGAACGAACGAACAATTTTAATCAGTATAGGCCATGGCCCCTTCTGATGGGGGGACAATACAACAATACCAATAATGGGCACTTGATACAGCAAGGTAGCATGTCATAGTTGACAACAAGAAACTGATATAGAAAAGCATACAAAATATACACAATAAATACTACAGTTGGATTCCTTTAACTGATCATAATAGTGCGCCTTTAAAGGCCTTATGTAAGTAAATGCACGTGCTGTTCAGTACGTCTTCCTTTTGATTTGCCATGAGGAGAGTAGCTTGGAACAAACAGGAGTTTTCAAAGAATTTCCGAGGAATGTACTCATTCCTTAAATCTTTGAGGGAGGAAGTGAGGGATTTAAAGCACGAAAATCAGCAGTTAAAAGAGCAGAATCAAACTGTGTGAACGGTTGGAAGCTTTAGAACAAAACAAAAAAAAACAAAACAAACAAACAAACAAACAAAAACTGACGATTTAGAGGGACGCTCGAAAAGAAACAATATCATCTTTCATGGAATACGAAGACGTGACAACGAAACCAGAGATGAATGTGAAGGACTCGTGAAAGACTTGCTGACAGACACACTAGAGCTGCCCCGGGACATCGAGTTTGATAGACTTCATCGCTTGAATCGAAAACCTGACTCCCCAGTTATCGGAAGGTGTACGTTTTATAAAAGTAAGTAACAAATTCTAAATGCCAGATACAAATTACGGGGCAGTAAAATCTTCATTGGCGAAGATTTTACGCAAAGGGTGAGGGAAATACGGAGGAAGTTGGTTCCGCATTTGAAGAATGCTAGGAAAGAGAACAGAAGAGCCACCATGGTCTTTGTAGTGCTTCAGGTGGCAGAATGGAAAGGTGACCGACCCCGCGCGGGAAAAGGGGGGGGGGGGGGGGGGGGGGGGGGGGGGGGGGGCGGAGGGGGCAGGGGTGGAATTGGAATTGCACTATGATTTTCTTGTGTCTTTTCACATCATACACTGAAATGCATATGTCAGCAATTGATTTATAGGAGAGCTCTTGGGAGGTATAACCATGTTTATTAGCGATTTTCCTTCTTTGGGCTCTATATTTCCGATTAGAGGGTATACTTAGTTAAAGACCTGTCGATTTGGAACTAATCCAGTTATCGTCAAATGGTGTGCAGTTCCCGAAAGAACGATGATTGTTCCATTTACAGATAGTCATTTTTTTGTTGCAAAAACAATGATCATTTGGCAGTATTTGGCGCCAACTTTCCGGTATTTTAAAAAACAAAAACAAACGTAAAACAAACTGGCTTGCTTGCTGCCTAGTTGCAAAGTGAGACGACTGCAAGCGGAAATCTAAACAAATCTTAAAAAAAATGTTAGTGAACCACCAAGAGAAACGTGGACAAACGGGTCACAAGACAAAAACACGACGCGTTTCGACCTCAAAAAATAGGACAATGGAAATGAAAGAGGCCTCGTTTTCATTCAATGCCTCCCTTGCGCTGAAGAGATCAAAGATAAGTGACAAACTCGTTCATTTTCATTGTCCTATTTTTTTTTTGTCTGGCTATAGAAGACCTAAGAGGTCGAAACGCGTTGTGTTTTGTCTTGTCTTGTGACTCGTTTATCCACGTTTCTCTTGGCGTTTCCCTAACATTTATTTAAGATTGGCTTACTGCCAATGTCCAGTACGATCATCACAGTCAGCAGTCTGAAATGTGTCTAACATTAAACCACATGTAGTAGTAGTAGTAGTAGTAGTAGTTGTGGTAGTAGTTGTAGTAGCAGAAGCAGCAACAGCAGCAGAAGCAATAGTAGTAGTAGTAATGGTAGTCGTAGCACGAGAGTTATAGGCAATGAGTATAAAAAATATTTTTCATACATAAACTAGATCTAAATCAGAAAACCAGAATCTGGGTAGGCTGGGAGGAATCTGGGTATGGTGAATGACCAGTCAACGGTTGACAACATGCAGCCAGTTCTACATCCCGTCACTGAGGACGCTACTGTTCAACATATCCTTCAAGTTTCTGTTGATGCTTCAAGGGAAGTGGGCCAGAAACACACTCTGTTCACCCGTGACCTGGCTGTTGCAAGAAAGGCATACATGATTGTTTGGCAGAATGACCGCTTCAAGGACGTTGTTGTTCGCCTTGGCATATTCCATTCTGTGTGTTCATACATGGCAACACTTGGAAAACTCATGAGGGGATCTGGTATTGGAGAGATCATTGTGCAGTCAGGAGTCTGCTCAAGTGGGTCGATTGATGCTGTCTTGGCAGGAAAGCACTACAATCGTGCCCTGGGAGTCCACAAGGCTGTTCTGGAGGCTCTTGAGCGGTTGCTTCTTCAGACATTCTTGAAGGAATCACAGAAGCTTAAGATCTTCTAAACCATCTGTCTGAAGATATGCCAGGGTACGCAAACAGACATCAGCTTCAAGACACTCTTGAGAAGCCACTGTCGTTCTCCTCTTCAGACTGTACTCGAACTTCAAGAAGGGCGTTATCACTGGGAAGAAAGGGTAGACAGCACAGTTCTGGTTGCAGTATGCTGAGAGAGTGTGGCTGATTCTGCATCTCTCCAGGCTACAAAAGAAAATGACCTGGACTTGCACTTGTCATGCATGGCGAAAATGTGCCCTCTGCTCCTTGTGATGGATCACCAGAACTTCTCAAGATACGCCACAGTCTTTTTCCTAAGCATTCTGAATCTCAAGCACAACCATCCCTCAGCAGAAGAACTCCTGCGAAATGGAGGACTCAGTGTGTCAACCTTGGTATGCCCATATAGAGCAAGCATTAGCGCATTTAACAACATCTTGTATTTGATTTTTATGGCGCTATGCTATGAATAATAGCATGTTTTTCACCCATACCCCTTTTTCAAAGTAGGAAACGGATGATCTCCAGACCTTGTTCCCAAGAGCTCCAACCAATCTTTTGTTGACATCCTATGATGATGGTATATGGCCTAAATTTCAGAAAAAACACAATGGCAAATCCCCTTCCCCCCCCCCCCCCCCCCCCCGGGGTAGGAGGGGGGGGGGGGGTATGGTCACCTGAAGTACTATTGATCATAGATTAGAGAAAGGTTCTGTCTGGACGGAGATAAAAATCTTAAACCGATGGCTTAACAATCCAGCCGGCCTGATTGTAATGCTTCCGGAGTCGTGCCACACACGCACGCACCACCGCCAAAGCAAACTCCCCAAACGCGCGCAATCACTCCTTTCACCTAAGGCGCATTAAATAAATACATAACACCGAAAAGTTGTTTTTTTCCTCCCCCCCTCCTACTACGGGAGAACAAATATAATTAGTACATACAATTCTCAAATCAACTTATCCACACCTCTCCAATGGGGGAGGCAACACAAAATAAACACAAATAGTTGCCAAGCAAACCATGGTCACCATGCACCCCCCCCCCCCTCCCCTAAGTGGATCCATAATGTACCTTAGGGACCACTGAACACGTTTCTGGTTGTTCCCAAGAAAATAACTCATTTGGACTATGAGTTATGGCCCTAGATTTAAGGGTACCCCCTTGTGTGCTGACCACAATCATCAATTTTCAAGTCAAATGTATCTCATGCGAATGATCAGGTAACCATGTTTCTGATACTTTTATAACTAAATAAAAACGACTTGCCGTCTTAAAAAGGCCTTTTGTGTAGTCCAATATAGTATATCTTGGCTTCAGGGATGCGCTATCTACTGAAAACCGTCATTTTCACTCTATGGACTGTATGTAATCTGTGATACATTGAAAAAAATAGAAAGCAGGACTTTTGGGGAGGGGGGGGGGGGGGGGGGGGTTGTTTTCGTACACAACAATCCCTTGGGCTCATTCTGGACCAACTAGGGTCTCCTAGTCCCCGTTTTTATAGGCACAAATTTAAATGTATCTCCTTACCCCCTAAATGTGCGACTTCGATGAAAACGACAGAAAGTACGTCTGGCTCCTAGAATGTGTTTCTTACATACTTCAACTCGCTACAACTCATGACAATCAGAATGACAGAAGAACAATCCTTAAATGTATTGTCAATCTTTTGACATGGAAAACAAAAGATTTCTATAGGAAAAACTTCAAAAAGATTATACGAACCAAGAAACAAGTAAACAAATAATAACGTTCATTAAATGAGTTCCATAACTTTCTAAGTGATTGGTCTGCTGCGTTTCAACAATAAAAACAACACGAAAATTACTTGTGTAGAAATGCTGGTTAATAGCTGCCTACAACAGGCATTCGTAAGATAACATCACAAGTAACACTGATTCAGGAGTCTTTGATGACACTGTTGCTTTAACAAATCTTTCTACATGAACGCTCTCTTCCTGTTCACTTCAGCCATTTAACAAGACAATATCAATGCATATATATGTGTACTGAAGTGTATGGGAACAATTCAACATCCACTAAACTCCTCTGTAGCACTGTCCTCAGAGTCAAGAGAATCATTCAGGCCATCTTGCAACAAGATTTCTTCGTCCACATCATCTGTATCAGGATCATAATCTGTCTCAGGATTCTGATCAAGAAGATCGTCGATAACTGATTGAGGGGGAGGATTAGTTCTTCTTTTTCTTCAGTCCACAAAGGTTCAAGCATCCCATTGCTAACACCCATCCATGGCCTTCAACTGGGCTGTGCACATCTTGAATAGGCTGATGAGCTCGTTTCCAGATAGCTGCTTGGTAGTTTGCCCTCCTTGTATGTTGTTTTAGACTTCTACGGCATGGTGGGAGTGTGGAAAGGTCAGTGCTGAGGCTTGGACTTATAACATCATCTTCACACTTCCTTCAGCATGTGGAAACGCAAATCATTCACGTGCTGGAACCGTTGCCTGCCATAGATGCAACATGTGAACTCCTCCAGCTCGTCCAGCAGGTCTTCAGACACCTCCCAGGATTCACCGAGCTTAGCAAAGGTGGCAACAAATTTGGGCTTTTGCTGCATGGTTTTCCATGGCTTCACCTTTCCTTTGCCTTTGAAGGCGCTTGTAGAGTCACATCCACTGCAAGCATGCAGTGCCAGGAGTGCGGAACAATGCTGTTGCGTGAGCTCCTCTGCAAGGGCTGTGACACTGAGGAGTCGTTTCTTATTGCCCTTGCCTGTGTCAAAGAGAATGGTAGCATCTTTCAACTGCAGGACGTAATGAAGCAAGATGAAGAAAACATCAGTGTCTGGGCTTTTCACTCTGATGAACCAATAGCCCCTCTGCTTTCCAAAGTTGCAGTAGAGGATGACCCTTGAGTCTGTTTCCTCTTGTGTAGAGGTCAATTCATCTAGCACTCTCTCTATCTGTCTGTGTACCGTCAGCTGATGTCAGCTTGTAGGCTTTTCCCTCACACACGAGAATAACGTTCCTGCTCTCCAGCTGCGTTGCTTGGCAGTCTCTGCTCCAGACCTGCAGGAGAAGCTTCACAAATTGTGGCTTATTCTCGTCGTTGGACAGGAATGCTGCCCAGTCTCCTGGTCTTTTTGTGGAGTCTCCAGACAAGATGATTTTGTCACCTGTGCCTCGTCTTTTTTCGCTGCATTGCCTTTATTGATCCCTCTTATACATGTTGTACTGAATACAAAGTCTGATGTTTTGGGCATCATATCAAACACTTTGATACAGATCTGGTAGAAGCCTGTTGGTACTTGTGTCATGGAGTGACAGACGGCATTTCCATCGATAACTGTCATGGTTTCCGCATCAGGGGGCGAGTCAGCATTTTCTATACCCTTGGTCAACCAGTGGAAGCTAGTGCTTTTGTTCGTCTTGGTCATGAAGTTGTCAGCTGTTGCCAAGCTGTAAGGGACTGGTGTGAGCTGAAAGCTCATCAGCTCTTTCAAATCACGACCAAGCTTCCCTTCCTGTGACTTCACAAGCAACTGGAACGCAATGTTGCCCTGTTGCTTGAATTCAGTTACTATGTTGTCTGTGACCTCAGTTTGACCTTCTTTGAAGTGTTTGCCATTGTCTTTAGCTTGAGTAGCTTGATAGGGTCAAAAAAAAACTCTTCTCTTTGGCTTTCAGTCTTTCAGCAATGAATGTTTCCTTCTGTGTCTTCCCTGCTTCTTCTGCTTGCAAAATGTCTTTCTCTATATCAGCTGGTACTGTGGCACCAGAGGCCAGCATCACCAGTTTGCTGGGCTCAACTGTGAAAGGGTTGGCAAAACTCTCAACAGCTTTCATTGCGCGCTGTACGCTGGCCACACTATTGACGATTGCTGAAGGTCTAAGGTCACGATGGTGATCCCCTACGTCACTGGACTGCGACATGTCAGCCAGATCAAGGGTTGCCTGCACATACTTTATCCGCTGATGAATTGTTCTGACCCAGCGCTGATAGGCCTCATAGTTGTTTGTGAGGCCTATAACACCAGTAGATTCCCATCATGGCTCTTGGCATGTTTTTGGAACGTATCCTCATAGTTTTATCTACGGCGCATCTGTGCCTGGGATGAGAGATCGAGCTACACTGAAGGCGCCATGTCGCAAGAGGTCTGTTGCCCCAGGAGGTGTGATCTCAATATTTGCAAAGAAAATGCCCAAAAATGTCAAGAATCGTGCATAATTCTTGCCTCCAAAGCTGAAAAACAGGTCAGACATAATCAACAGCGCGTTTGTGCATAGAGCTCATAGTCACTGACTTTGACAGCATGCAACAGAGACAGAGTAAGCCAGATGTGGTCGATGTAAGAGATCCACAGCTGGGCTGTCTTCCCATGCTGGCCTAGTCGCATCTCTTCTCTGTGCTTGGCATACGTTGACAGGAACTCTTTCATATCATGGTCTTCCAGCAACTGCTGTACAGAAGATTGGGTTAAAGATCCTCTGGCAGAAACGAGCAGGCCATATGTCTCCTCTGGCAAGGTGGGGAAGGCATTTCCAGGAATTTCTTCATCATCAACCGCTCCAGGCATTCAAGCATTACTTTGTGGCAGTGCATGGCTCTGTCGTAGTTCTTTTCCAGTCATCACACCATTCACAGAACCTGAAGAGATCAGTCCTGCTTCTTGCATAATGTCTGAAAGCCCTGATCCGTCCACTTTTTTTTCCCAACCATCTTAAGATAGGCACACACAATGTGAAGGGTGCCCAACAGGATGATGTGCTGCTGGTACTTCTGAGGCTGGTTCCAAGTCAAAGGATAAGCCTTCATACAGACCCCAAGGTCAGAAGTTGTAATGACATACTGTTGTCCCACCTCATGGCTGGCTTCTTCTGCTTGTCTGAGGCACTCCTTAACAGTCTTGTAGTCTGTGATCGGTTGATTGATGACAGGATAGCAGCCAATGGTGTCTTTCTTTCTTTGGGTTTGTCCCCTAGCAAGGAGATGAATCCTGCCAAACCAGGCACATCCTGGTCTGCTTTGAAAGCACTGTGAAGCCTGCATAGGTTCCAGAGAAAATGAGTTTTTTTCAGCCTCTCGATTGCTTCGTTTCCACCAACGATGGCTGTCTCAAAGCATGGATAGTTTGGGGTCTTCCTTGAAGTCATGTAGCACTCTGGGAGTTCTTCCTGTGAGATCTGAAGAGTCTGCTCTCTTGTCCTTGGCACTGAAGCCAGCTGTAGTTGAGCTCCTCCATGCTCTTCGTCTGTGACTTCTTGAAGCATGATGCCATGAACCGTGTGCGCTGACGCCTGCCCTTCTAGTGTGCTCGGGAAGATGTCGAAGTTATCAAACTCAGAATGAAACACAGATGGTGCTGATGGGTTCAGAAGAATTTGAGAAGTCAAGACACTTGAACATTCATTCATGGCTTTTGCAATTGCAGTTTCTAGTTCAAGTGTGAACCGGTAAGTATCACAATGTCCAAACTTGTTCATCATGGTCACGAGCTGCTCACTTCTGAATAGGTGACGCAATGTCATGCACAAAAGAGTGTGTTTTGGCAACTTCCAGTGACCCTTAGTGACGGCTCTGATGATGTCCTGACCAAGTGAAGTAACGAGTCTTTGTACTTTTGAAGTGTAGTCTTGTGTTTGGCCAGCCAAGAGATAGTTAAGAAATATCTGAAGATCGTGTGGTAGGATATCACGCTGCTGTAGAAATTCATCTGTTGGTGGCCATGGCAAACTTTCTGATTAGAATGACAGCTCTGTCAGTTTTCATTCTGAACTGTACACAAGCAAAGACTGAAACTCCCCACCTTTTCTATGAGGCGAGGCAAATGACAATCTTTGCCCGTATGTCTCACTCTTCTCCAACTTCAGCCTTAGCTTTTCAGCCTATAATGTGTGTTTGGGTGGTCTGTCTCGTACAAGGCTGAGGCTGAGGTCACACAGGTCTGACAGTCTCAAAATCTTCTGCTGCTGCTGAAGCACCTCTCTTTCAATTCTTAAACAGACTCCGTCAAATGCTGTCTTATGTGACGTTTTCAGGTTTTCTTCATCTCTCTTTGACTCATCGTCTTTACTCTGCCATGCTGCAGGATCTCTGACATACTTCTTACGACAGGAAGGGTGATACTGTGCTTCACAGGCAAACAGGTCAAACCCTCTGATTCTGCACAATAGTTTCTCGGTTTTTTTTTGTGCTCAGCAACTTCAAGAACTGTGCTCCATCCTTCACGTTCAAACTTGGATGTAGGTTCAGTTGTCCAAGCATTCTGTGATTTTTTTTTTGCTATCACCCCTCTTTGTTACAAAATATACAGTCTGGTTTGAAGATGATTGTTTCCACTGAGCCAGAAGAACGCCCAGACTGTCTGTGCTCTGGAGTTATTGTTTGTGATTCTGAAGATGGCTCCAGTCTATTAAAGTTTTTAGTGAACCCTTGGTAACAATCACGGTGGTAGCCGTATTTCTGGCCGTAAATCATCTGGAATGCAGTTGCAAGCCTCTTCCATCCGATATGGAGAATCCAGTGGCTGCAATAGTCTTTTCTTGCAAATGTCATGAAGTTTTATCAGTCTATTCTGAGGTCTTTGCAGTTAGATAGGTGAACAAATGATCTCTTGTTAGAATCACTGAAATGAATGACACACACTTCACCAACAGGGCTGTCTTCATGTTTTCGCTTTCTTCCCGCCATGTTCAGTTGATCATTACACTAGAGGATTCATTCACCTGCACACAAAAAAAAAACACAACAAAGAACAGTAGTAATACAAATCAAACCATCTTTTGGTTAAGATGCAAATGCATGCGATTTCCAAGTAGTAGTGTTATTATTATTCATGTACATATGAAATGTTGAAAATTTGTTAATTAAAAAAAAATAATCACAACATCTAGAACAGCAAATTGTATCATATTACTGCTGTATTCCACTACAATATATTCATTTTATTTTACAGCAATGCTTGTTGCAAATAACAAAAAATTTATTCTGTTTAAAGCGTGCTGTGTCGTTTTTTTCGAAATTGCACATTTAGGGGGTATAGGAGATATGTTCCATTTTGTGCCTATAAAAACAGGACTAGGAAGCCCTAATTGGTCCTGAATGATCCAAAGGCATTGTTGTGTATGAAAACAAACCCTAAAAAGCCTTGCTTTCTATCATTTTCAATGTATCACAGATGACATACAGTCCGTACCGTAAAAAATGACGGTTTCAGTAGATAGCGCATCCCTGAAGTCAAGATATACTACACTGGACTACATAAAAGGCTTTTTTAAGACGGCAAGTCATTGATTTAGTTACAAAAGTAACAGAAACGTGGATTTCTGGTCATTCACATGAGCTGCATTTGACTTAAATTGATTATTGTGGTCAGCATACAAAGGGGGGGGGGGGGGGGTACCCTTAAATCAAGGGCCATAACTCATAGTCCAAATGAGTTATTTTCTTGGGAACAACCAGAAACGTGTTCAGTGGTTCATAAGGTACATTGTGAATCCACTTAGGTTAAGTCCTGGGGGGGGGGGGGGGGGGGGTGCATGGTGACCATGGTTTGCTTGGTAACTAAAAAACACACCTCTTCTCCACCAAGAAGGTAACACCTGGTACTGTTTCCCCTTCAATCGAAACATTCATAAAATATAGGGGTTATGTCACTATCCATCATCATCGTATTTATACAACATACCATTATCTTGTAACCTCCGCCAGAGTCATTCTTCATCAACACAGGAGAATGCACCAAAGACATTCTTCATCCAGTTTCTTCAGTCCTGAATAAAACCACCAAAAACAGCTCTTTCCAGCCCAAAGGGGCGCTGCCTGGCTGGATCCTCCTCCATGAGGAAGGGTACTGCGGGCGAGGTCCGCCACCCGTCCCTGGCTGGGGTCAGGTCCGGCACCTCCACCACCTCCAAACACTCCCACCCGTGCCCCGGTGTGAGACAGGCAAGCTGTGAACACACTCGGAACCACGTGCAGTTCTACAATAACTAAGGAGATTCACTTAATCATGAAGTTGTAAACAGTAACCATTTTTTTTTTAAAGTTTTGACTTTAAATATTACTTTTCCTTTCTTTCCCCATTCTTTTATAAAGAAATGTTACAGGTGTAACCACACTGGTTCTTATTTTCTTTTTTAAAATACAAATGTTTTCTTTAATTTTACCCCAAAGATTTCACTTCTCTCAAGTTAAACACTAACGACGAAAATACCTCAACGATGCATCAGCCTTGCATCGGTCTTCAATCGCCGTAATCAAACAGATCATGCGACTCCCCCGGCTGGCGTAGAGCAAGTGATTATACAATTTTCTAGCTAAGTTAAATAACGCGTGCAGCGCTCCCAAGCAGTACTCACCCTGGCCACTACCAACAAAACGACGCCGTACAATCACATGATCTCTTTTCTCTCAATACCCCAATACTCTGACGTTCAATCTTAAGACTGTTGATATACACAAAACAACATGTGCACACGACGCCTTCACACATCCTGTGCGCATGACACCCCCCATCCTGGGGTAAAAAACATTTTGCCAATTTTTTTTTCCTGAAAAAAAAAAAAAAAACAAGGGACCAGTTTCTCTTTGACACACGTGCAAAGTTAATAGCATATAAATTCAACCAACCAAAAAATGGAAAACATATGGCAGGCATTATCCAAAAAAAAAGAAAAAAACAAAACAAAACAAAACAAAACAAAGGACATCATGTCAGAGAACCAAGTCTGAGTTCCCAGGATTACATCAATAGCATAAACTAATAGTATCTTAAGTTTCTCAATCAATCGCTGTCCAAACAGTTGAAAGTCCATGTTGTATTGGAACCAATACAGCACAATCTGTGATCACACACATAAGCAACCATTTAGACCTACAGCGTTGAAACATTTTTGCAAATGAATCACAATTCATTTGAAATAACGACATGAGAAAAAACACACAAAAGCAGCCATGCATCAAAATAATGTTTGTAATTGCACTAAAAATGGTTCAAATGATTGCCAAGCAATCCAGGCAAACATATTAATCATCACATAATCAAACATGGAAAGTATGGATTCTCAATACACAAATGACACTAAGGTAGATATGTTCATGTGTTACATTTATATGAGTATATAAATGACAACAACAGAAAAGAACTTTAATTTGGCACACCAGATCATGTGTAAAAAAAAGTGTCATACTGACACACAATCTCAAGGTTAAACCCTTCACGTATTCCATCCAGCAGATGTGTCCGTAAAATAAACAGAAATGATTATCTAGTTATGCTGCTTTAGATAATAGATCAGCCAACAGGTTGGACGTACATGGAATGGGTTCAAATGCGGAACCGAAATTCCTGCAGAGAGGGAGAGAGCCCATCGCAAGAGACGACTATTCCTGGTTTTCGATGTTTGCAGGAACGTCAACGGTCTATTGTCCGTTTGCAGGATGAACTCTCTCCCTGCCAGAAATCTTGCGAATTTTTCGCAACCCCACAGAATGGCCAGGCACTCTCTATCAATCGTGGAGTACTTCCGCTGACTAGCGGAGAACTTCTTACTGGCATACTGAACCAGATGAAGAAGTCCATCTTTGTCTTGAAGGAGCACAGCTACCATGCCCTGCGAACTGGCATCTGTGCGGAGGATGAAATCCTCCGCAAGTGACGGTGGTAATAAAACGAGAAATGTATTCAGCGTTATTTGTACATGTTCAAGAGCAGACTGACACTCTCTGGTCCAAATGATCTGTTTATTTTTGTCACCTTTGGCAAATGGCAAAGGATAAGGTTTCACATGAACGGGCACATCACTTGACAAAAACATGGGCATGTGGTTCCACACCCTTCGCAGAACCAGGTTTGTCTGTGAGAATATCAGAAGAATCCTGCAGGATAGTTTGTAAGTCACCTTTCTGAGCCGACGTCAAATCGTCACAAACCACATCTTCGTATGTCTCTCAACGAACTATCAGAGTGGGTAATACAGATTAAGTGTCACAGTCAATGTCAGACAGCAAACCAACAGACGCAGTCTCTGTTCTGTTAAATGCAGTAGGTTTGTCCTGAAATGGAAAATCAACAACAGCATTCACAGGTTTTTGAAAATTGGGTCTAGAACTGTTGCCTTGGGAAACAACGTTTGCATGAAATACGGTGTGGTCACTTTTCCTGGCAGTGTTCTTATCCGGGTGAGCAACCCGGTACTGATCCACCACACGGCACGTGTCCTCTGCTGTATTAATTCCCTCTCTCGTAGGAAAACGCACAAATCCTTGCTTACACTCTCCAGTAGTTGCTCTTTTAAAAGTAAATCTCGGAGATCTGTAAAGTCATGTATTGTCTGTGATAGATCAATCCATCTGTCTCAGTAGTGCGAGATACGGATGAGAAATGAGGGAAAAGACACTTTTGTCCGGGCGAACAGCACGGAATTTTTCCCGAAAGCCGTCAGCTGTGCACTGGAACTTCTTGAGCAGTTTCTCTTTCAATGTGTCCCAAGTAAAACCCACTTTTGCTGCTAATGTGTGGTACAGGTTCAGAGCACCCCCCTTAAATAAAGAAGCAATATATTATGTCCATTTTTCCTTTGGCCACCCGCAAGAAGTGGCATGACTTTCAAAACGGAAAAGGAACGAATCGATGTCGTCTTCGTGTTCGTCAAAAGGGGGAAGTTTGGGAATGTAGGTAGATTTAGGGTGAGTATTTTGAGCCTTAACAGAGGTGTCTAAACTAGTATCTTGTTTTGTTTGGAGTAGTTTACTTTCTCTCTCTATCTCAAATTCATTTTTGTTTCAGTTTGAATTCATGCTCACGCCTCTGTCTTTCCAATTCTCTTCCCTGCTTATCTCTTTCTGCTGCTAATCTCTCTCTCTCTGTAAGTCTGTGTTTCTCTGTTTCTTCTCAGCGTCTAATCTTTCCTTTTGAAATGCTCTTTCTCTCTCCCTCTCTACTCTCCCTCTCTCTCTCTCTCTCTCTCTCTCTCTCTCTCTCTCTCTCTCTCTCTCTCTCTTCCCTATCCATACACTGTTGGACATATTCACCAAGTTTCTCGCCGGTATACCCAAGGCGAGTTGCTTAAATCCATGTATTTATCAAATGGATCCATGTTATAATATAACCAATGGTGTATCAAATTAGCAAGAGGTAATACTAAAAAAAAAACAACAGACAAATAATTACTTTTTTCATAAAAGTTAGAACATGAACATAGATATCAAGAAAATAGAAAATGCAAAATCATGAAACAAATGCGCACTCTAACACATTAAATGAATATGACAATCGACAAACAAACGGAATGACAGACAGTTAAAAAGGAGGGGCCCACGGAAATCTAACCAAGAAGCCTTAATAAAATATGCAGTGATATAAAAGAAACTAGATAGGAGGTTACTGAAGAGAAAAGTAAGAATTGGAAGAAAAATGAGGTGAGCGGGAACTCAAGAGAGAGCAGAACCGGTACATAAAAGAAGGAAATGAGGCAAGGAAAAGAAAACCCTCAAATAGACTCTAGAAGCAACTATCTCCCGTAAAGCTGGAGACGAGGTAACTAACGGAACAGAAAACAAAAAACACAACAGCAGTAAACAAAAGTATAAATGGAATAATTGTTTTCAACAGGAAGAAACGTTTAAAAATATATATATATATACCCAAACTCGAGGGAATAAAATGAAATCCTACTAGAAATTTTGATTGGGATATGGGATCACACTCACTCACACTGGGGAGCGGGACAAATTAGAATTCTTCCTACTGGGGCTAAAAGGAGTTCAAAACAATATTATCACGAAATTAAACTCTAGGGGTCCAAAACAAAATTGTTAACTTGGGGTCCTTAAGTTGGGGTCACCACTGTCATGTTTCCCGGAGTCGTGCCACACACGATGCACCACCGCCAAAGCAAACTCCCAAACGCGCGCAATATCTCTCTTTCACCCAAGGCGCGTAAAATAAATACACAACACTGAAAAGTTTTTTTTTCTTCCCCTCCTCCTACTGGAGAACAAATACAATTACTAGATACAATTCCCAAATTAACTTATCCACACCTCCTCTCCAATGGGGAGGCAACACAAAATAAACACAAACACATCTTCTCTCCACCAAGAAGGTAACACCTGGTACTGTTTCCCCTTCAACTGAAACATTCATAAATATGGGGGTTATGTCACTATCCATCATCACCGTATTTATACAATATACCATGATCTTGTAACTTCAGCACAGAAGATCAATCAAATCACGATTCACAACAGTTGAGGTTATATAATAGAGTCATAACATCATGGGGGAATGCGCCATAGTCATTCTTCAACACAGGAGAATGCACCAAAGACATTCTTCATCCAGTTTCTTCAGTCCTGAATAAAACCACCAAAAACAGCTCTTTCCAGCCCAAAGGGGCGCTGCCTGGCTGGAATCCTCCTCCATGAGGAAGGGTACTGCGGGCGAGGTCCGCCACCCGTCCCTGGCTGGGGTCAGGTCCGGCACCTCCACCACCTCCAAACACTCCCACCCGTGCCCCGGTGTGAGACAGGCAAGCTGTCAACACACTCGGAACCACGTGCAGTTCTACAATAACTACTAAGGAGACTCACTTAATCATGAAGTTGTAAACAGTAACCTTTTCTTATAAGCTTTTACTTTAAATATTACTTTTCCTTTCTTTCCCCCATTCTTTTATAAAGAAATGTTACAGGTGTAACCACACTGGTTCTTATTCATTTTTCTTTTAAATACAAATGTTTTCTTTAATTTTTCCCCAAAGATTTCACTTCTCTCTAGTTAAACATTAATGACAAAAATACCTCAACGATGCATCAGCCTTGCATCGGTCTTCAATCGCCGTATCAAACAGATCATGCGACTCCCCCGGCTGGCGTAGAGCAAGTGATTATACAATTTTCTAGCTAAGTTAAATAACGCGTGCAGCGCTCCCAAGCAGTACTCACCCTGGCCACTACCAACAAAACGACGCCGTACAATCACATGATCTCTTTTCTCTCAATACCCCAATACCTCTGACGTTCAATCTTAAGACTGTTGATATACACAAAACAACATGTGCACACGACACCTTCACACATCCTGTGCACACGACACTGATATTGAAAACAGCGTAAATCCTATCTGTCCTCCGGGATTATCTTTTGTCCACAATTTTTTTCAAAAGTCTTAACAGGAACAAATGAAATCAAGTCACCGTATCGCTTAAATTCTACCCCCTCGTTTGCGCGTGCTGAACAGGGCGATTCACTGAATGTGACTCGGTGGGTGACACTGCTGCCGTGTTGTCGCTGCTGTCGAACGGCAGTGCTCACAGCGGCCTGGTTAACTCGCCTATCAGCTGTGTCAGTCGGTCACTGGGTCGACTTCGTTAAAGAGTGGTCTTTCTAAGGAAATTAAGAACAGCTATACCCTTGATCTCAACAAGTATAATAGGAAAGATGTAGATGTTGATTTTTCTGTCTCAGTTTGCTCTGATACGAATGAAACTTTTCAGACTGGTCGTTTTTGTTGCGAGCATGGAAACAATGGTTCAATAAGAGAGAGAGAGAGAGAGAGAGAGAGAGAGAGAGAGAGAGAAACATGAACAATGAACAACATTTTAATTCCTTCAGGCCACTAGCCCATAGAAACAGGGTCAAGGTGCAAAATCAGTATGTACGTAGAGATAAACATAAAAAAGAAAAGAAAAATGCCTTCATGCATCATATGAACAGCCGTTCAACAATCTGCCTACATTTGCATACATTCAATGACTAACTTTCTCTGACGAAGAGCATAGAAAACATACATTGCTAGTTTTTGCATAGGTATCATAGATCTGTTACGCAGAATATCAACATAACGCTGTCCGATTCCGGCCAAATATTTGGATCTGATTTCATTATACAAAGGACAACAATGTAAAAAAATTTTTTCATTCAGTTATTTTACAGGCAGGACATAAAAAGTTAACATTTTCACAGAATGTTTTTCTAAAGGTCGATCCATTTATTGGTAACACACCAGTTCTTAATTTAATGATCCCGTCCCGGAAACATCTTATATCTAGAAATTGGAAATAAGATTCACTTTCAAATGATCTTTTAAAGAGCCTGTAGGTGCTGTATATATCCTTGCTCATAACAGATGCATTCCATTCTTGCATATAGTTATCTTTCAGTCGTTGTTTGAACAAAGACACAAATGAAATTTCACACCCTACTCCTTGGTTTAACCACGCATCCCCAAACCCCATTCTGCACAAAATATTTCTTACTAAACTAGCCCTGCACGTTTTACTTCTGTCATCTAAATTCTTCAGCATGATATACGACAGTATTGGAAGTCTTGTAGTGTCCATCTTCAAGATCTAAGCCAGTACTTAATACATCTCACAGAACTATTAACGAACAATGGGTATCGCCCGATCTCACCATAAACGAATTTATTTGGTACTTTTAAAGGGACTTTCAAAAACCGCTTACATGCACATGTGTGTACTTTTTCAATATTATGCATTCTATTTAGGCCCCACATTTCAGCTGCATACATTAATATAGGTTGCACCTGAGAATAAAAAATTCTAAAGAAACAAGGTTTTGAAATATCATGAAGTCTGCTGATATGTTTCACGCATTCAATACAAGCTCTTCTGCCTTTTACTGCCAGGGCATCGACGCATTTCTGCAAGCTCATTTTCGTCGTAAAGACAAAACCCAAATAATTATATTCATTTACGACTTCCAAGGTATTGCCGTCCAAAGTCCATTTATCGCTCTTGCCCAAAAATCCCCCTTTCGAAAAACCAAAATTTTTGTTTTATCTCTATTTATATTCAAAAAAAAGTTTTTTTTACAAGCATCATTTAAAATATCAATTGATTCTGAAGACCTCTTGCAGTGATGGACAAAAGGACAATGTCATCTGCAAACAAAAGCAGGAATAGTTCATCAAGACCAGGTAAAAGTTGAACACCATGTATACCATATTCAGCCACGGCTGCCGCAATTTCGTTGATAAAAATTGAAAAAAGTTCAGGGCTAAGTATACAGCCTTGTCTCAAACCAACAGGACATTCGAAAAATTCTGTCAAATGATCATCAATCCTTACACACGAAACTACAGAGTTATATATTGCCCATAACAGCCTTCATAAATTTACCATGTATCCCATTTTTCAGTAGAATTTCAAACAAAGGTCCATGTTGCACCGAGTCAAATGCCTTTTTAAGATCTACAAAACACACATAGAGTTTGCCTCCTCTTTTTGAAAAGCACTTTTCAATAATTGCGTTCAAAGTAAAAATATGATCAAAAGTAGAATATCCCTTTCTAAATCCTGCCTGAGACTCTGTTAACGTTCTGTTTGTTTCAATCCACTTTACAAGTCTTTGATTTAAAATGATAGTAGTATAACATTTGCTCATCAAGCTTAACAAGGAAACTCCTCTGTAATTGTCTGGCTGAGTTTTGTCACCTTTTTTAAAGATTGGCACAATGATAGCTTTTGTCCAATCTTCAAGGTATGAACCGTTATCAAATAAAGTATTGAATAATTTCGTCATAAAAGCAGCTGACAAATCGCTACATAATTTTAACATTTCTGGAACTATTCTGTCGATTCCACAGGCTTTCCCATTTTTCAATTTACGTACAGCCTCAAAAATGTCCCTTTCAGTAATAGGTAAATTCAGATCATCACATTTGAATCAAGATTTTCAAAGCTAAAATCGCATGTTTTAATATCTGGAACATTGAAAAGTTTCGCAAAATGATCAAACCACTGTTGGTCTGATATTTCTGAGCAAATACCAGTTCTTCTTTTACCTGAAACACATCTAATCTCTCTCCAGAATGATTTGCTATCTTTACCAAGGGAAGCAAGCTGTCTTGCTGCTTTTTTCCGTTTAAAACTACGTCTTTTTTTTGTTTAATCAACGCCTTATAATCCTTCCGATCTTGAACGTATTGCCTTCGTTCGTCAGGCTGTTTTATTTGTCTAAACACAGTTAAGACTGACTGTCTAGTTTTTTTCTGAGATTGTTTACATTGACTGTCATACCAATGCGGGAGTCTGGCATTATCACCGACATAAAAATGCGCTCATCATGCAATTGCTGGAAGAAACTAAGGCACCAGAAAACAATCTCACAGCTTGATTAATATCGCTGTCAATTAATGCGAAAGCTTGGGAAAACACATGTTTTGAATTTCAGCTGTGTTAAGACTGTCAAGAACCTGTTGCTCCAAGGTTGGATTCCATACTTGTTTTTTCCATCCATTTAACTCCCGTCGTATTTTTATCACTCACAGTTTTTATACCATCACTTAAAGATTCGGTTACATACAATTCAATGCAAACAGGAGAGTGCGTTGAGTCAATGGATGGCAGAACACGCATGAGCTGACACACTGCTGCAGACATATATCCCTGGAAGTTATAAAATAATCGATAGTGCTACTACCCCCACTTGAAACAAAAGTGAATGAATCATCAAACCGATAATGACTAAGACCATTGACAATAACGCACTCGAACGACATACATAGATTGAGTAAATCTTTTCCAAAATTGTTAACTTCTTTATCGTCAGAGCTTCTCTTAAATATATAGTTTACCTGGTCTGCAGTGCGCAATGTTTCCCACACATTATTATGAGGGAGCTCATCATTTAACATCGCATTCTCACATCCAGTCCTCGCATTCAAATCACCACAAATCATAACACATAAAATCTTTAAATTTTTCATATAAATCCATTAAACATTGTTCGATGATCTCTATCCAACACCTTGACGTGACCGTCTCCAGAACCTACTATCATTAGGGTGAATATATGTACAAATCAGAAATACTGATTTATTTGTCCCTATCAGTCTTCCGTCCAGTTTCAAAATAATCATTTTTTCTAAGTTAGTATCAATTCTTTCCACAAATCCTGCTAAACTTTTTCGAAACAAACACGATCACTCCTCCCGAATATCGCCCTTGATGTGATAATTTTATAGCTCTAGAGACAAACACATCATAGTTACTAAAAGGTGTGCATGAAATTGTGTTTGAATAAACAAAAGTTTCATTTAGAGCGAAAATTTCAAAAAAGATAACATTGTTGAAATAACATCAGGGATGTCCAACTTCTGCAACCAACCGTCACAGTTCCACGTACAAATGTTTATAACTTTATTCTCCGGGCTTCGGCCAAACCGTCATCTTTTTGTTTTACCACCCTCACCACCCCCCACGCCCAACCCACTAGCACTCTTTCCTTACCCCCACCGATTTCACCGCTTCCCCTGCCTTGTCGGTCTCCAGCCCGCCCACCCCTTCCTCCCCGCGCTTGTGTATTGCCTGGCTTCATCCACAGGTGTAACGTGTTGGAATTCACACTGTCACGCCTATCTTTTTACGCCTGGTCTACTTTGTGTTGACAAGCCCGGAAACTTTGGCGTGTCTTCACCGGGCTATAAGATTGCTCTGCAATGCTGCTATGCTGCCGTGTTGACCGTGCAGCTTCCTGTTTTGACCCTTGACCCGTCATCGTCTTCTCACTCGACGGCCAGTGCTTCGTTTGATTAGCACTTGGGTACTCCGCCGTAGGGAGAATATAGAGACTTCTACTGCTGTCGTCGTCGTTGCCGTCGCTTAGTTTTGAGAGTGGGGGGATGGGGGAGGGGGGAAGGGGGGGAAAGGTATCCTCAGATAGAGGATCAGTCACTCCGTCCTTCTCCGATGATGGGTGATATTCATTTCCAGCTACCCGCTTCCTGTTTAGTCTGGTTTCCACTGATTCTCTGACTTCTTCATCTGGTCTCCTCCTGATTCTGCTAACGTTCATCACCATTTCCTTCCCGATGTCGTATGTGTAGACACCTTCCTCACTAATCAGTTTGTCAAATTTAATTTGTACCTTCTGACCACTATCGTACAGCTGGTTTGCTTTCTCTCTCAGTCCTTGTCTTTTCCTGCGCACAATCTCTGAATAATCTTCCCTGACAAACACATTTTGATAACTGTCTGAATTCTTCAATTTTTTTGCATTCTTAACAACCGCAGTCTTGTCTTTATATGATAGGAATTTGGCTATCACTGCATCTCCTCTTCCAATTCTATGTGCTCTTTCAATGGCTATCTCCCCCTCAAGTCCCATTCCCTCTCTGATCACAGATCTCACCTTCAGTTCACACTCCTCCCAATTTTCTTGGGCCTTCACTTTCTTGATGCCAAAAAAAACAAGAGGTTGTTCCTCCTGCTGTGATTTTCTAGAGAATCACATTTATTTCTCAGCAAGTCAACAATCTCTTTCTTCAGACTGTCATTTTCTTCCTGCACGCTCTCACACTGTAGTCTCATGAGGTTCAACTCCTCCTCAATCTGTTTCTGTCTGCTTTCCACCCTTCCAAGCAAATCAGACAAATTATCACTTACTTGTTGCATTTTGGTCTCTAACCTTTCAGCCTGATTAGCTTGTGTTGATCTCATTTTCTCATGCTCTAATGCTTGCTGTTCTTTCAATTCTCTAGTAGCCTCTATCATTGCATCACTGATACCGTCTCTGATACACTGGTACATACCGTGCATGAGGCTTCTCTCATGATCAGTTTCCATGGGCGAAGAATCAGGTGGCCCAAACGAAGCTTGGGTGTCAGCACCCACTAGGTCTATCCTTCCGGTGTCCTGTTCTGTCCCTGCCCTCTGTGGTGAATCCGATCCAGGATTGGGCTCAACGTCACCACAAGACAACAGAAACAAGCACATGAAGACTACTGCAATAGCTGTCAGCATCCCAAAGCGACCAGGTCTGCACACGGACTCATCACAGCGTTTGAACCAAACTGTCCTGCCACAAAACAGTTCACAAGTGATCGAGAAGCGAATGTAGTGTTTTGCCATTGTACCACATCCTTGCCACAGCAGCAGAATACCAACAGAGTGTTTGATGCAGGATTTTTTTCGTAAAATATTTGACAGTACAAAAATGAACCTGCCTGTAGACTGCCTATGTTGTTGGAGACAGGTTGGAATGGTGCAGATCTTCCCCACCTTGCTTGGGACAACGTAGTAGTACTTTTTTACTTTCAAGACTCAGCGGAACAAAAAAACACGTCGCCATGTTGTTACATCCCGACCTTGACCGAGAGAGAGAGAGAGAGAGAGAGAGAGAGAGAGAGAGAGAGAGAGATTCATAACAGCTGACTGCCATATGTAATTATCACATTTTTGCATATATAACATTTCTCATCGTTAGGCAGTTCTTGTAATTATCACATTTGTGCATGATATAAAATTTCTCAAAGGTAGGCAGTTCTTAGTTCGGATTGGCCCCAGCTCTCTGTTGCACTGTTGTTAATGTAAATAGATTGTAAATGAACGCGGACTTTTGAAATATCATGTTCACACACGCGCACTAATGAACACACACACACACACACACACACACACACACACACACACACACACACACACACACACACACACAGAGAGTTTTTTTTTTTCCCGTTCTCTCTCTCTCTCTCTCTCTCTCTCTCTCTCTCTCTCTCTCTCTCTCTCTCTCTCTTATCTTTTCCGTTCTCTCTCCTCTTATTCTCGTCCTCTTTCTCTCTCTTTCCCCCCGTTCTTTCACTCTCCTCTCTTTCCCGTTCTCTTTCTCCCGCCTCCTTTTCCCGTTTCTCTTTCTTCTTTCTCCTTTTCCTTTTTTTTTCTTTCTCTCTCTTCTTCCCGTTCCCTTTGTGTTTTCTTGGCCTTGATTACACGGGACCAGTTCTCATCTACATACGCTTTCAGTTCCGGAGCCTTTAGCCCTAAAGCTCTTCCGTCCTCTCTATGAGGTCCATCTTTTTCAGGGGACCCATTGCCTCAGCACCCTCTCTTCAGTCGACATTTTGAAGGTATCTAACCGTCGATCAGATAGCTATCACAGCTACACAAACAAGCGAGATAACCAACGCTCTCCCGTAAGCGATCAAATGGGAGGCACTCTGCATGCCACAGGCCCTATGGCATATATAGCCCTACTCGATCAAATAGTTGCTACACACAATAAACCGCAACAGCAACCAAATTAAGCAAGTTCAAACAAAAAGACACAGCCATGAACAATTCAAGGCAATCGAAACATAACTAGGGTCTTCCCGGTACGAAAGAAGAAAAATATAATCTAGGTTTTCACAATTACGACAAATTCAAAATTCCTTCGTAACTTGAACAAAACCAAGAATTAAAATCACTTGTTGCTCATTTATGTCCATCCTGGACGACAGTCCCCAGTTTGGGGAGGGTCTCCCACGTTATCCTTTGTTTTTAAAATATGATTATCACAAACGGGATGTAGGGTGGTATGGCCAGAAGCATTTACGTCTTCCCAACCAAATCGCGCTCTCGCATACACACACGGACTCTGTCCCTCACATCGGGTCCCCACAAAGGTGACGGGAAATCAATAGCATTTCATAGAAATAAACAGTTTTATTTAGCTTGACTCCGAGCCCCCACTAGTCACTACACAACACACTTATCTGTATCATACAAAGATGAGAGATAGGAAAGAGAAAGAAAAAGAAGAAAAGCAGTTTGGGTTATAAAAATTAGAACTGGAACGAGAGGTGGATGCAAAACCTCAGAATAACTTTGCACAACATACAACATGTCAGTCCTTTGATCAATATGCCAAAGTTTGATGGTAAACCGGACCATTTAGAGGATTTCTTTTCACAGTTTGAAAGGATTGCCAAAGCTCAGGGCTTACTCGAAGAACGGCGGGCAACAAATTTGTCCGCACTTCTGACACGTAAAGCTAGGTATGCTTTTTTTTTCTGCTTACCACAGGAAACACAGACGGATCATGAGTCGGTACGCTACGCTTTGTTTCAGAGGGTACCAGGTAACCCCCGATAGATACAGGAAATTGTTCAGAGAAGCCTGAGAAACTCAGGTGAGACACATGTCGCCTTAGGGTTCTTTTTGATAAATGTATAAGGTTAGGAAACATTGAACAAACTTTAGAATCTTTGGGGGAGGAGATCGTTAAAGAGCAAATTCTCTTCATATTTCGGGAAGACCTCACTGTATGTTTAGCAGAAAGAGAATAAGGAAGGCTAGAAGAGTTAGTGAGGGTTGCAGACAGGTATTAATGTGTCCATGATCAGCATTATATAGTAAAGGGATCGAACCAGTCGTCCCGTAATGCTCAAACCACACAGTCAGAAAGTGATTCGCCGACTCTCTACAAAAAGGAGGCGAGACTGCAATTAGATTCTAGGCATATGCTAGGCGGATTCTAAGACCCATGGCAACAGTGGGACTCAACAAAATATTAGGTGGAAGCACACATGTTTTACGTGTGGGCAAGAGGGTTATATCGTCAAGGAATTTTGTGGGTTGCAAACACATTCAGTTGTTGCCGTTAATACGATTTATCAGGAAGGCAGAGTACCACCATCAACTACTACAGCAGTTGTAAACAGGAAGCCGGTGACCTGCTTGTTAGATACAGGACTGACTCTGGCGGCAATGGTAGAATCAAGTTTAGTGAGAGACACAGACTACAGAGGGAAAACCACCTGCTTGCAATACGCAGACGGAAGAGTTAATCGGCTACCTTTGGCTCGTGTCAAGATATGGAAGGATTTGGTTAGAGGTACCCTAATCGCAGCAATTCAAAAGAATTCTCCCTATCCAGCTTTGTTAGTGGGGTAAGTACATCCTCCCAAAGCCTAACCAGTCTGTCAGCCAAGTAGGGAAAGCATGTGTAGTGCAGGGTTGGAACTACTACAGGAAAATAAACAGAAAGCAGGTGACGTGCACAGGCGCCGCTGGTAGTAGAGCTAGCGTAGGCCATGAAGATGGTTGTGGCAGTGGTGCAGTGGAGCATGAAGTCGGTCGTAGTGATAGTTTAGTAGGCCGTCGTGGTGATGCCGTATGCCATTGAGGTGGCCGGAGGTGGTGCCGTAGGCCATGGAGGTGGCCGTAGTGGTGGTGCCGTAGGCCATGGAGGTGGCCGGAGTGGTGGTGCCGTAGGCCATGGAGGTGCCTGTGGTGGCGGTGCCGTAAGCCATGGAAGGGCCGTCGTGGCCGTGCCGCAGGCCGTGGAGGGGCCGTAGTGGAGGTGCCGTAGGCCATGGAAGGGCCGTCGTGGCCGTGCCGTAGGCCGTGCAGGGGCCGTAGTGGCGGTGCCGTAAGCCATGGAAGGGCCGCCGTGGCCGTGCCGTAGGCCGTGGAGGGGCCGTAGTGGAGGTGCCGTAGGCCATGCAGTTGGCCGTATCGGCGGTGCCGTAGGCCATGGAGGTGGCCATAGTGGCCGTGCCATAGGCCATGGAGGTGGCCGTAGTGGCGGTGCCATAGGCCATGGAGGTGGCCGTAGTGGCGGTGCCGTAGGCCATGGAGGTGGCCGGAGTGGCGGTGCTATAGGCCATGGAGGTGGCCGTAGTGCCTGTGCCATAGGCCATGGAGGTGGCCGTAGTGGAGGTGCCGTAGGCCATGGAAGTGGCCGTAGTGGGCTGTGCCGTAGGCCAGAGAGGTGGCCAGAGTGGCGGTGCCAAAGGCCATGGGGTGACTGTAGTGGTGGTGCTGTAAGCCATGGAGATGGCCGTTGTGGAGGTGCCGTAGGCCATGGAGGTGGCCGCAGTGGAGATGCCGTAGGGCATGGATGTGGCCATAGTGGCAGTGCGCTAGGCCATGTAGGTGGCCGTAGTGGCGGTGCCGTAAGCCATGGAGATGGCCGTAGTGGCGGTGCCGTAGGCCATGGAGGTGGCCGCAGTGGCCGTGCCGTAGGCCATGGAGGTGGCCAAACTGGCAGTGCCGTAGTCCATGGAGGTGGCCGTAGTGGCGGTACCGTAGGCCAGAGAGGTGGCCCGAGTGGTGGTGCCAAAGGTCATGGAGGTGGCCGGAGTGGTGGTGCCGTAAGCCATGGACATGGCCGAAGTAAAGGTGCCGTAGGCCATGGAGGTGGCCGCAGTGGAGGTGCCGTAGGGCATGGATGTGGCCATAGTGGCAGTGCGCTAGGCCATGTAGGTGTGGTCGTAGTGGCGGTGCTGTAAGCCATGGAGATGGCCGTAGTGGCCGTGCCGTAGGCCATGGAGGTGGCTGCAGTGGCCGTGCCGTAAGGGAGGTGGCCATAATGGCAGTGCCGTAGGCCATGGAGGTGGCCGTAGTGGCGGTGCCGTAGGCCAGAGAGGTGGCCAGAGTGGCGGTGCCAAAGGCCATGGAGGTGGCCGTAGTGGTGGTGCCGTAAGCCATGGACATGGCCGTAGTAAAGGTGCCGTAGGCCATGGATGTGGCAGCAGTGGAGGTGCCGTAGGGCATGGATGTGGCCATAGTGGCAGTGCGCTAGGCCATGTAGGTGGCCGTAGTGGCGGTGCCGTAAGCCATGGAGATGGCCGTAGTAGCGGTGCCGTAGGCCATGGAGGTGGCGGCAGTGGCCGTGCCGTAGGCCATGGAGGTGGCCATAATGGCAGTGCCGTAGGCCATGGAGGTGGCCGTAGTGGCGGTGCCGTAGGCCAGAGAGGTGGCCGGAGTGGCGGTGCCGTAGGCCATGGAGGTGGCCGCAGTGGAGGTGCCGTAGGGCATGGATGTGGCCATAGTTGCAGTACGCTAGGCCATGGAGGTGGCCGTAGTGGCGGTGCCGTAAGCCATGGAGATGGCTGTAGTGGCGGTGCCGTAGGCCATGGAGGTGGTCATAGTGGCCGTGCCATAGGCCATGGAGGTGGCCGTAGTGGCTGTGCCATAGGCCATGGAGGTGGCCGTAGTGGAGGTGCCGTAGGCCATGGAGGTGGCTGCAGTGGCCGTGCCGTAGGCCATGGAGGTGGCCAAAATGGCAGTGCCGTAGGCCATGGAGGTGGCCGTAGTGGCGGTGCCGTAGGCCAGAGAGGTGGCCGGAGTGGCGGTGCCAAAGGCCATGGAGGTGGCCGCAGTGGAGGTGCCGTAGGGCATGGATGTGGCCATAGTTGCAGTACGCTAGGCCATGGGTGGCCGTAGTGGCGGTGCCGTAAGCCATGGAGATGGCTGTAATGGCGGTGCCGTAGGCCATGGAGGTGGTCATAGTGGCCGTGCCATAGGCCATGGAGGTGGCCGTAGTGGTGGTGCCGTAGGGCATGGATATAGCTGTAGTGGTGGTGCCATAGGCTATGGAGGTGGCCGTAGTGGCGGTGCCATAGGCCATGGAGGTGGCCGTAGTGGCTGTGCCATAGGCCATGGGGGTGGCCATAGTGGCGGTGCTGTAGGCCATGGAGGTGGCCGTAGTGGCTGTGCCATAGGCCATGGAGGTGGCCGTAGTGGAGGTGCCGTAGACCATGGAGGTGGCCAAACTGGCAGTGCCGTAGGCCATGGAGGTGGCCGTAGTGGCGGTGCCGTAGGCCAGAGAGGTGGCCGGAGTGGCGGTGCCAAAGGCCATGGAGGTGGCCGTAGTGGTGGTGCCGTAAGGCATGGACATGGCCGTAGTAAAGGTGCCGTAGGCCATGGAGGTGGCCGCAGTGGAAGTGCCGTAGGCCATGGAGGTGGCCATAGTGGCAGTGCGCTAGGCGATGGAGGTGGACGTCGTGGCGGTGCCGTAGGCCATGGAGATGGCTGTAGTGGCGGTGCCGTAAGCCATGGAGGTGGCCATAGTGGCCGTGCCATAGGCCATGGAGGTGGCTTTAGTGGCTGTGCCATAGGCCATGGAGGTGGCCGTAGTGGAGGTGCCGTAGGCCATGAAGGTGGTCGTAGTGGCGGTGCCATAGGCCATGGAGGTGGCCGTAGTGGCGGTGCCGTAGGCCATGGAGGTGGCCGGAGTGGCGGTGCTATAGGCCATGGAGGCGGCCGTAGTGGTGGTGCCGTAGGCCAGAGAGATGGCCGGAGTGGCGGTGCCACTTCCCTGGCCTGCAGCACAGCCACTCCAGCCACATCCATGGCCAATGGCACCACCACTACGGCCACCTCTATGACCTATGGCACTGCCACTATGGCCACGTTCATGGCCTATGGCATGGCCACTACGGCCGACTCTATGGACTACGGCACTGCCACTATTGCACTGCCACTACGGCACCCGCCAGTATGGCCGTAGTAAAGGTGCCGTTGGCCATGGAGGTGGCCGCAGTGGAGGAGCCGTAGGCCGTGGAGGTGGCCAAAGTGACAGTGCGCTAGGCGATGGAGGTGGACGTAGTGGCAGTGCCGTAAGCCATGGAGATGGCTGTAGTGGCGGTGCCGTAGGCCATGGAGGTGGCCGCAGTGGAGGTGCCGTAGGCCATGGAGGTGGCCATAGTGGTGGTGCCATAGGCCATGGAGGTGGCCGTAGTGGCGGTGCCAAAGGCCATGGAGGTGGCCGTAGTGGTGTGCCGAAGGCCATGGAGGTGGCCATAGTGGCGGTGCCGTAGTGGCAGTGCAATAGTAGCAGTGCCGTAGTCCATGGAGTCGGCTGTAGTGGCCATGCCATAGGCCATGAACGTGGCCATAGTGGCAGTGCCATAGGTCATGGAGGTGGCCGCGTAGTGGTGGTGCCATTGGCCATGGATGTGGCTGGAGTGGCGGTGCTGCAGGCCAGGGAAGTGGCCGAGAGCGGCGGAGCCGAAGGCCATGGAAGTGGCATAGTGGCGGTGCCGTAAGACATGGAGGTGGCCGTAGCGGCGGTCCCGTAGGCCAGGGAGGTGGCCGGAGTGGCGGTGCCGAAGGCCATGGCAGTAGCGTAGCGGCGTGCCATAGGCCATGGAGCTGGCCGTAGTGGCAGTGCCGTAGGCCATGGAGGTGGCTGTAGTGGCGGTGCCGTAGGCCATGGAGGTGGCTGTAGTGGAGGTGCCATAGGCCATAGAGGTGGCCGTAGCGGAGGTGCCGTAGGCCATGGAAGTGGTCATAGTGGCGGTGCCATAGGCCTGGAGGTGGCCGTAGTGGCTGTGCCATAGGCCATGGATGTGGCTGTAGTGGCGGTGCCATAGGCCATGGAGGTGGCCGTAGTGTAGGTGCTGTAGGCCATGGAGGTGGCCGTAGTGGCAGTGCCGTAGTCCATGGAGGTGGCCGTAGTGGCCATGCCATAAGCCATGAACGTGGCCGTGGTGGCAGTTCCATAGGTCATGGAAGTGACGTAGTGGCGGTGCCGTAAGCCTTGGAGGTACCCATAGTGGCGGTGCCCTAAGCCAGGGAGGTGGCCGGAGTGGCGGTGCCGAAGGCCATGGAAGTGGCGTAGCGGCGGTACCATAGGCCATGGAGTTGGGCGTAGTGGAAGTGCCGTAGGCCATTGAGGTGGCTGTGGTGGCGGTGCCGTAGGCCATGGAGGTGGCCGTAGTGGAGGTGCCACAGGCCATGGAGGTGGCCATAGTGGAGGTGCTGTGCTGTAGGCCATGGAGGTGGCCATTGTGGCAGTGCCGTAGGCCATGGAGGTGGCCGTAGTGGCCGTGCCATAGGCAATGAACGTGGTCGTAGTGGCAGTGCCATAGGTCATGGAGGTGGCCGTAGTGGTGGTGCCATAGGCCATGGATGTGGCTGGAGTCGCGCGGTGTCGCAGGCCATGGAAGTGGCCGGATTGGCGGTGCCGAAGGCCATGGAAGTGGCGTAGTGGCGGTGCCATAGGCCATGGAGCTGGCCGTAGTGGCGGTGCCGTAGGCCATGGAGGTGGCCGTAGTGGCGGTGCCATAGGCCATGGAGCTGGAGGTGGCCGTAGTGGAAGTGCCGTAGGCCATGAAGCTGGAGGTGGCCATAGTGGCGCTGCCATAGGCCATGGAGGTGGCCACAGAGGCAGTGCCATAGGCCATGGAGGTGGCCGTAGTGGTGGTGCCGTAGGGCATGGATATAGTTTGTAGTGGTGGTGCCATAGGCCATGGAGGTGGCCGTAGTGGCGGTGCCATAGGCCATGGAGGTGGCCGTAGTGGCTGTGCCATAGGCCATGGGGGTGGCCATAGTGGGCGGTGCTGTAGGCCATGAAGTGGCCATAGTGGCTGTGCCATAGGCCATGGAGGTGGCCGTAGTGGAGGTGCTGTAGGCCATGGAGGTGGCCGTAGTAGTGGCGGTGCTATAGGCCATGGAGGTGGCCATAGTGGAGGTGCCATAGGCCATGGAGGTGGCTGTAGTGGCCATGCCATAGGCCTTGGAGGTGGCTGTAGTGGCGGTGCCATAGGCCATGCAGGTGGCCGTAGTGGCGGTGCCATAGGCCATGGAGGTGGCTGTAGTGGCGGTGCCATAGGCCATGCAGGTCGCCGTAGTGGCGGTGCCGTATGGCATGTATGTGGCTGTAGTGGCGGTGCCGTAGGGAACGGAGGTGGCCGTAGTGGAGATGTTGTAGGCCATGAACGTGGTCGTAGTGGCAGTGCCATAGGTCATACAGGTGGCCGTAGTGGTGGTGCCATAGGCCATGGATGTGGCTGGAGTCGCGGTGTCGCAGGCCAGGGAAGTGGCCGTAGTGGCGGTGCCGTAAGCCAGGGAAGTGGCCGGAGTGGCGGTGCCGTAGGCCATGGAGGTGGCCGTAGTGGCGGTGCCATAGGCCATGGAGGTGGCCGTAGTGGAGGTGCCGTAGGCCATGGAGGTGGCCGTAATGGCGCTGCCATAGGCCATGGAGGTGGCCGTAGTGGCGGTGCTATAGGCCATGGAGGTGGCCGTAGTGGTGGTGCCGTAGGGCAAGGATGTGGCTGTAGTGGCGGTGCTGTAGGCCATGGAGGTGGCCATAGTGGCTGTGCCATAGGCCATGGAGGTAGCCGTAGTGGAGGTGCTGGAGGCCATGGAGGTGGCCGTAGTGGAGGTGCCATAGGCCATGGAGGTGGCCGTAGTGGAGGTGCCATAGGCCATGGAGGTCGCCATAGTGGCCATGCCATAGGCCATGGAGGTGGCCGTAGTGGCGGTGCCATAGGCCATGGAGGTGGCCATAGTGGAGGTGCCATAGGCCATGGAGGTGACCGTAGTGGCGGTGCCATAGGCCATGGAGGTGGCCGTAGTGGCGGTGCCATAGGCCATGGAGGTGGCCGTAGTGGCGGTGCCGTAGGGCATGTATGTGGCTGTAGCGGCGGTGCCGTAGGCCACGGAGGCGGCCGTAGTGGAGGTGCCGTAGGCCAGGGAGGGGGCCGAGATGGCCATATAGGTGGCCCTAATGGTGGTTTCAAAAGGTTGTTGGCGTTGCCATGGCAATAAGAAATGTAGGAACTATGGTGGCGGAACTTTGGGTCGGGACCAAGAGAGACCACGGAGTAACTGGAACCAGGGAGGCTATACAAACTAATAGCAAGAAGGCCAAAGTGACCAGCCATCGTTAGAAAAGGGAAAGATAATCGATTCAAAGGAACAAACAAGCCAGTGTCGGAAAACGGTAAAGAAATCAGGCCCAGCAAACAGTGGGCATGGGCACTGAGCGGGATTCAAACCAAGGATGTCCCACAGAAAGAAAAAAAAAAAGCGGTTCCCATAAGATGACTGAGGGGTCATCTGGTATATGTCGAGGGAAAAATGATCGTCGTCACAGTGAATGGGTGCGACAGCCCATTTCACGTGATCCGGGAAATGCAGACCCCGAGGCGATGGAAGCCAGCGGGACTAAATGCCTGAAAAATTTGCTGAACAAGCTAGAATAAGATTTTCACCGGCTCCTTTAAGGACTAAAATGTGTGAATGGTGCACTGGATTGCAGCCAAAGCCGGGAATGCGCGGACCGTCTGTCCCAGGTAGGATTGGCGAGCCACAAACTACAGTCAAGATTGGGAGGGGCAGAAGTAGTAGGTCAAGGGTACGAGTAATGCCTACGGGTGGTGTTGTTTTGGTAGCCCTAAGACCTTTCTCTTAAATTATTAATTTATTTATATGTCAGTTTTAAATCATGCGCAGTGTGGTCTTGAAACTTAGCGGATGAACTTTGCATTTGTTCATGTCATATTAATATTATGAAATCACATTCAGGAAATTTTTTTTTATATGCAAATGAAATAGGTCACGCCATAATAAGCTCTACTTGAACCAAAATGTTCGATAATGACAAGCGCTGTGTTTGGAAATGAAATATTCACCCATGCACTGCAATCTTAGAGTGCACCACGTATGATAAAGTGAAAGCGCGTGCGCACAAAGTGTGAACAGAAGGAGGGAAACGTTAACTTAGGTGTTATGCCCACTTAGTGAAGCTGGAGTGTTTAAAGCATCTATCAGTTCATCCGTGGAGATGACGAGGACCATTTCAGGCATCTTGGGGTGAGGGAGGGAGGTGAGATGATTTGTGGATACGCAAGTGACCGATCAATCTGATATGCGTGCACGGAATGTGCG
>JADBJO010001286.1:158527-216027 GCA_016801955.1 Conus betulinus
TGATAATGCCGGTTGGGGTGGAAAAAGGAAAATGATTGATGATTGATGGATAAGTTTGAATCATTCCAGTGATAAACAATAAGCTGTCAACACCGCCCACAGAGTTCATTTTTTTGTCCAGAGCTTTCGCCAAAAGGCTTCTTCAGGAACCGATGCTACTTACGTCTCCTTAGCAGCGATGACATTAATACTATTGACGTCATAGTAGACTACATCAATATAAAACGACGTCACATTTTTTTTTCCTATAGATATATATATATATATATATATATATATATATCTATCTATCTATATATATATATATATATATATATATATATATATATATATATATATATATACCCTCAAGTGCCCCCTTCCAAGAATAACTCATCTACCACTCTCTCACTTTCTTTTACACACTCTAAAGTGCCCCCTTCCAAACATAAGACTCATCTTCCACCCTCTCTTTTTCTCTATCTCTGCATCTGTTTGTCTTTTCCCTCTATCTGCCACTCTTTTTCCTCGAGGTGAAATGGGATTGGGACCAGCCGCCGTGGCGAAGTGGTTAGCGTCGCGGACTCCCGGCTGGGAGGTCGTGGGTTCGAATCCCATCAGAAGTCATGTAGGTTTTTCTGCCCCGACCGGCTCCTACCCAGAGTTGAGTTTGCTGCGGGCTCAGTTGGGACGACTGGGACCATACAGTCGAGTTTCATCCACTTAATGCTTGTGTTTCTGAGAGTGTTGCTCAAATTTCTGACCAACACTGCAGGTGTCTGTATCTCTCGGGCCTGGTTGACGCCGGGATATATTATGAAAGGAAGCGTAGAGTACAGCCCTGTCATGTAGTCTCAGACCGAAATGGAAATCCGTAGCATAATCTTAATCATCCTCATTCTCATCGATCAGCATAAAAAAAAAGTCTCAATTTCTGTGGCCCTTCATGCCCTGCTCTCATGGTGACCTCAATTTCGATGTCCTCTCCACGTCTGTGGCCTTGGTTTGGTTCCGTCCGGGTCATCGGTATCGGCGAGTCCATGGGGGCTGTCGTTGGACGGACGTGGTGGCGCCTCCGGAGGGAGAGCTCACTCACGCCGGCTCCGCGACTAAGCAATTATTGTCGTCAGTAGGGGGCTTAGTAGGTGGTGTCCTGCGTATGTTAGATCAGAACAGGCGCCACTGAACACCACTGAAGTGACTCGGCAGCAGTGCAGTGTCTCCTCCGGTGGGTTGCCTCTAGACTTGACATTGACTGCTCCCTGTGGATTGCCGGTGCCGGGGCTGTGGCGGGGCCGACCGGGCTGTGGCTGTGGACGGGGTGTCGGAATGAGCGGCGTGGGTGCACTGCCTCTGAGGTGGCGCAGAGGTTGGGACAGCAAAAAAAAAAAAAAAAAAAAAAAAAAAAAAGAAATGGGATTGGGCACTGAATTTTCCTTTTTTTCTCATTACACACACACACACACACACACACACACACACGTGTGCGCGCGGGTACGCATACGTACCTGTACACACACACACACAATAGGCAACTTATTTAAAGAGTATGCTAAAGGATGGTATTAGTACGCATCAGAAAACAAATGAAATGATAGAATGACATTTCAAGACTATCTGAAGAGCTGTAAATCCATAATTCACCTCTAAAGACGAAGTTTTCACTGGCAAATTACGGACACGCGATCGGAAGCGGCCATTTGACTTTCCCGCTGCGGGTCTACAAAGTCATGAAAAATTAAAGAAACAAAATAAGGCCAGCAAATTTTCCGATCAACGTATGTATTTTCATACACAATATGTCATTGTCGGTAAACATGTACTTTAGAGTACGAAATTCCTGGGGTTTTTGCACGCACTTTTTCGTGTGTTTAAGGTTCGGAACGATGCAAAAGCACATCAGACAGTCTTACCTGCCTTCCTCATAAAAACACACAAAATAATCTCAAAATGAATGCATACCGTATGCAGCAATCATGTCTCCGCCATTGTTATTTCCGTGTACATGTTTACCGTGCTCGGAAATAACAATGGCGGAGACATGATTGCTGCATACGGTATGCATTCATTTTTGAGATTATTTTGTGTGTTTTATGAGGAAGGAGAGAGCTGAAAGTACACAGGTAAGACTGTCTGATGTGCTTTTGCATTGTTCCGAACCTTAAACACACGAAAAAGTGCGTGCGTGCAAAAAGCCCCAGGAATTTCGTACTCTAAAGTACATGTTTACCTTATTGTCCAACGTGTTGTCATTAGAAAATAATTTTAGCTTACATTAATTTTGCTTGATAATATCACTGCGGGCACCTCCCGCTAGAAAATCGTCTGCAAATTTTGGCTCATCTTTTTTATTTATTTCTCAAAATAAGAAACGATTTTTAAGTGGCTTCAAATCTTAAATCAGTTATAACCTTGTAAAGAACAATATACCAGAGTATTGTGCTTGTTGCACGAAGTGCACAATTCTGCTTAATTCTACAACATAGAACCCCCCGCTTTAGTAATAATAACCTGGCAAGATGTTTCGGTACACATTGACCACCCGGTACAAACTGACCAACCGCGGCCAAGTTGTATCGGGTGGTCGTTTTTGTACCGTAAAAGCTGTTCAGTTCAGGGCTCAACTTAGATGTGTGTGTGTGTGTGTGTGTGTGTGTGTGTGTGTGTGTGTGTGTGTGTGTGCGCGCGCGCGCGCGCGCGCGCGTTGGTATCTTTTACTAATAGTGCCGTTCAAGCCACATGCATGAAATTTTGCATGGTGGCTCATTACCACAATGCCTTTGAGATCATTTAAAGACAATAAATGTTTGTGCTGGAGAACGCCCATATGCGCTCAGCCTGGACTTTGTTTCCTTCATAACTTCGTAACCATTGAAGCTATGTACATGAAATTTGGCATGCTGTCTTGTTAGCTCAGAGGACAGCGATAGATGCCAAACAATGACATCTGGTGCGCCGCAGCTTCAAACTGACAGTTTCCTGCACCTGCGGGATCATGGATGCCTTCCACATCCATGTTTGACAGCAAAGAATGGAATCGCGTTTCCGCACTGGGAAGAGGAGCGTAGTATTTTTGCTTGTGCATCCGTCTTTTTGCGTTGTCCGTTTCTGGGCTTCCTTGCTTGCCGTTGAACGTGTGATGCCACAGACAGACACCACATTGCCGCAGGGGTATGTACCTCATGACAGGCATCGCGGACAAATCTGATGTACTATTTTCCGCTTGCGAGATTTTTCTTTTCAATAGTTCCTTCAGGACTGAAACTTTTCTTGTGTACACGCCTGCAGTGTCTCGATCCAGACACGGGATATCGCACAAGAACCCTTTCACCATTGCGTATCATTTGTTTCGTGCGCTTCTTTGTGGCTTGCTTTGTAGCTTCTTGTATGTGCTTGTTGTCTCTTTTCATAAAAACTGCAGATGCCGTCTGATGTCCAAGTACTTCCTTGGGCGTTTGGTTGATGGCATCTTGGATCCTTTGTAAGGATTCTGCCCAGTTGAATCTTGCTTTCCTGCGTGTTAAGTGTTGAATCTTTTAAAGAACATCCCGATGTGAGCTTTCACATTTCCCTGGCTTTGAGGATGGTAGGCACTACTCCGTACGATTTTTATTCCTTTCTTTCACACACAACTTTTTGACTGCACCTCGAAACTCTGTTCCCCTGTCACACTGAAAGACACGGGGGCAACCGTGCTCAGAGAAAATCCTGGAAAGGGATTTAGCAACTTCTGTGCCGTGTTTGGTCTGAATGGTCGAAGAAAGCAGAATCTTGGAAAAGTATCAAGTCCAGAAAGGATGTAAGCATATGTAGTTTCGCTGACACAGATTTTCTGCATTGATATCAAGTCCACCTGCCATCGTTTATTAACTTTATTAAAGAATATATACACAGGGTTCACTCTATTGGTGAATGTAGCAAACTGTTTTTGGTAACTTGCAGATGACGCCAATGATTTTCTTTATGGCACCTAGCGGAATACCGACGTGGCTTTCTTTTAAGTCGTAAAAGATGTGTCTTGGCCCCACAATCTAACTTGTTTTGAAACGTTGAGTGAACAAGGTTCTTCTTTTTTCCTCTCTCGACAATGACTTCATGTTTACCAAGAACAGTTGTCCAGAAAACTGCACGGAAAGTTGTGTCTTCACCTTCTCCAATGTCTGGTAGCATTGATCCATATTGTTGTGCGGTCTTGTTTAGGTACTTTACATTCACCCTCACAGAGCTGCAGAATTGTGTCATATATCTCTTGAGACATAGGGAAACAAAATACTCTTTGCGTTTAACCATACTGACCGCTCTGCGCCTTTACCGTAAATGAACAGTTTCGTGACATACAATGGTGAAAGCTGCCGTGGCCGAATAATTAACTTGGCCTATTCACGGACAGAACTTTCAAACCTTATGCGTCGACCGACAAACGGTGGTGTACTAGATGATCATAGAATGGCCCAACATCAAAGGAAGGCGCACATCATCGGACAGTGTCTGTAGGCAGTGACACACAAGAGTAGCTACCGATAATAACCCGCCACATACCTATCCACATCCACCCAGACGTGCTTATTATCTAGACCTGAACTGATTCATTTTCGAGGGTGGACAATTTGTTCCGCAATGTTAAAAAATATGTATCTTCTCGGTACAAAGTGACCACCCGCCGAGGGTGCTCATTTTTTTTTTTACCAGCTTTTGCGATACAATTAGTCCGCGGTGGTCAATTTGTACCGCAGATCCCAACAAGAAAAAACAAAGTGGGGTATTAAAAATTAGAGTGATAAAGTGGGGAAAGAATATATTCTAAATGTAAAATCCTTTATTAACAACCTATGTGGACCTTCTTACAGACGAAAGTATTCTAATTGTCTGCTGCAACAACCATATATTCTAAATGTAAAATCCTTTATTAACAACCTCTGTGGACCTTCTTACAAACGAAAGTATTCTAATTGTCTGCTGCGACAACCATCATCTGTTTGATCAAGTTCATCAAAAAGGCACGTCGAATTGTGTCTTTACACCCTTGGCATCAAATAGAGATAGACCACAGTCTACAGTTCCGTGGTATTCTCGCCGCCAAGGGTTTAAAAACGGAATCCAACAACACCCCAAAGCAGTGACTGAAGGATAGAAAAGTAAACCAAAAATGAAAGTGTGGTAAAGAAATAAGTTGCTGAAAAACTAAGATCATACGTATACTGTGTAAAATATAAAGGTCGGTCTTTGAACATTCGCTTTAGGATCCATTTAAGGATGCAAAGGAGGTGAAAAAAAATCAATAGTCAGAGTAGTCGGCTCTACTGTTAAATAACCCAAGCTTTCTTAGCAGCTACGAATTGCGGAGGACAGCCTTTACTTGGATCTCATATGTGTATTTGAGTGAGCATACTTTGTGTGTGTGTGTGTGTGTGTGTGTGTGTGTGTGTGTGTGTGTGTGTGTGTGTGTGTGTGTGTGTGTGTGTGTGAGTGAGATAATACAAGGAAACATTAAACTAGACAGGAAGAGAGTTGTTTCAAGGAATGGACAGACAAAGGGGTATATGGTACTGCGGATTTGAGAAACCGAACAGGGCCGTCCTGTATGTCTACTACATTAACGGCGATGTGACTATCTATCAATTTGAAGTCGGTAATTTCTCAAAGTTACAATTTTATTGAATATTTTATGATCAATACAAACTTAGAAACAATGGGCAGACTTACAGGTGTACTGTTCTAAGTGGACAATATTAAGAGAGAGAGAGAGAGAGAGAGAGAGAGAGAGAGAGAGAGAGAGAGAGACAGAGACAGACAGACAGACAGACAGACAGAGACAGAGAGGTTCACTCATTCATTGTGGTATTATTATCCCCCCCCCCCCCCCCCCCCCCCCCCCCCCCCCCCCCCCCCCCCCCACACACACACACACACCTCCCCGTCAATACGTATACAATAGACAGAATTGCAAACACTCAAAAGTGTTACTTCCAGCCCATTTTTTTTTTTCAAAATGGATCAGGCTGTCTAACCAGCGAAGCTCGCTGTGTAGCGATCCTTACAAGGGAGCAAATCTAGACCCCTTTCAAATCGTTTGCGCGTTTGTAGTTTCCCTCTTTGAGGAAACTATGGGTTCTCCCTCCAAAACAAATGATAATAGATAGATGAATATGGGCTGTAAGCAACATTACCTTTCTCTTACATACATAAACAAATATATAAATGAATATAAAAAGAAACAAATATATAAATAACCATTAACGCCTCACACACACACACACACACACACACACACACACACACACACACACACACACACACGCACGCACGCACGCACGCACGCACGCACGCACGCACGCACGCACGCACACACACACACACACACATACACGCACGCGCGCGCGTGAAATTCCTTTCACACCCAAAACATTCTCTACTTTAACTAAAACTTTTCTCTACTTTTACTAAAACTTTCTCTCTACAGTAATCTTTTCAAGCTGTGCTATTGATAGGACGGCCTGGATCTGATGCGATGTCCTGAACAAGGAGCGGAAGTCCAGAAACAGCTGCCCGCACGGTAAGGTAAGGTAATGTAGCTTTTGCCCATCCGACTGCAAAGGCCTCCAGGGCACGGGGTCCCAGTGTGTCAATGATACAAACGGTACACATGCAATGCAGACTTTCGCTACTGGTTGACGCTACATGTGGTTTCAGGCGCACACAAGAAGACGGAGTCACGTGGGCCTCACCGGTAGACTCTCCTGTCGGAAACCGTGGAAAAGAGAGTGGGTGCCCACCACCACAGACCAAGCTGACCGAGGACTATGTATGCGAGACCCCAGTCACACAGAGTACCGTGCCCTATCTCCAGGACAGGTGGGCAGTGCAGGAGGAGGAGCTCCATCAGCGCTAAGGACGACGACGACACAGCGTCATGGAAGGGTCGAAGGGCGTGATGCCCCCTGGGTCACCTCATGAGTATACCCTCAGACATGGATTGTCCTGTTTATCTTGCCACCGGTTCGTGGACAACCTACAAGCCGGGTCACCATGCCTGCGACCAAACTGAAAAAGATGAGTGATCATCACTGACAGGAGATCCTTTAGTGACAGTAAATGGAGGGCAGTTGCGGAGGGTGGTGGTGATATGAATCGGCGCAAATCAGCTTTTATCTATGCTGAAGTAAAAGGATCTGCTAAAATTTCTCTCTACCTCGAGTACAAAGCGTGGTATCCTTTCCTATCCCCACCGCAGACAATGGCGTGCATGCCATTTTTCTCTCTCTCTACCAACTAACAAAGCAACTAACTGGACAGCAGCGAAGATCTAAACTGTATGATGAAACCTCAAGTTCCTGCCTCTCCCAGATTTTTTTTCTCTCAGTGTCAAGAAAGAAAGAATCCTTCTTTATCTAATTGGCCAAAATGATTTCCACTGGCACTCCCACCTGTCAGAAGTCTTCAATGAACAAACTTCCCCGAGAATCATAGTCACAATTGTTTAACTACTAGATTACATCAACTTTATCATTTGTCTCCATTAATTTCAGTTTTACTGCTAGTACATTTCAAATGTTATTTTTCAACGTCAGTCACACATTTCCTCAAGGGAAACATGGCAACAAGATTTTCAGCACAAAGAGGGAGGGAGGGAAGGAGGGAGAAGCATGATGCTGGTTGTAAATGACAACGAGACAAGCACACGAGATGTATCCCAAAGACAGACAGAGAGAGAGAGAGAGAGAGAGAGAGAGAGAGAGAGAGAGAGAGAGAGAGAGAGAGAGAGAGAGGTGGGGGGTGTAAACGCAACAATACAAACACACAAAAAGAGGCCACACAGACTATGCTACGGAACACGAAGGAATCACAAATTATAGGCACCCCAGTATAATTGCAACCGTGACAACTAGGATCACATATCCTACTCCACAATGCCATACATTTTGTCACCGACATTCGCGAACAGGCATACGAACCACTGACCTTCATCAGCCCTCAAATGGTAGAGAGCAAAACGACAACACTCAGTAGCCTGGTCATGCCCTGAGCTCAGCACGGGGCCACACGACAATCAGCAAGACAGTAGAATGTGAATTATGTGCACACGAAGTCGACACATTCTTTGCCACAAAATAAACAATTCCAATCACTCCAAAACGTCACCTCCATGAACAAATCCCATAAGAGGAAACAACAACAGGGACGGATCACCGTGAGTCACGATTCAAAGCAGCTGGCCATTCTCCGTACACAGGAGACGTGAGGATCGGGGGTGGAAACCGACACCTCCCTTCCCTTCCCCCCCCCCCCCCCCCCCCCACACACACACACACACAAACACCACCTCGTCGACAACGTCGCCGCCTCTGTCAACCGCTATACGGTTTAACTGTGCTTCAGTCGGTCAAAGCCGTCAGTAGTAGGAAGACACTCCAGGGAGAGTTTGGCAGCAGGCCTTCAGAAAAGAACCCCCCCCCCCCCCCCCCCACACACACACACACACACACACTCAGACAAGTGATTCGGCACTGACCTCTGTACACTCTAAGGGGCCGGGTCGCATTCAGGTCATGACTCCCAGATGCCCTTTGACTGCCAACTTTTTCCCTGACGCTGCCAGAATTCGAACCTGCAAACTTTTGGACGGATGAGCGTCTACAGGTGTGCGGTTTGGGACGGATGGTTTATCCCACTGCTCACCGACACCTGTTCTGAGTTGGGTAATGTAAGCCTTAAGAAGTTCACTTTTTGGTTCCTCAACCAGATCCAGCTGGGAACTCTTTTCAGCTGCCTCTGAGTCAAGAGTTCTTACCTGAAATCCCGAACTGTTTCGTGAGATGAGCCTAAATATCCCCTTGAATCCAATCTCCATGGCGAGAATCTGGACCTGGAAGCCGGTTTCCCTCAAGCTGCTGGTGATACTGTCATACTTGTAGATGTGAGGAGGTTGCTTCATTCTGAGTTCATCTGGCAAAATAAGTTCGATCAAAATGATTTGTTTTGATGATACTGAGTAGATGAAAATATCCGGTCTCAAGCCACTCCTCCTGATGATCTCTGGATGGTTCTCCTATTCTGGAAAGTCTGCTGTGCATTCTCAGTTATCTATTTCATGCAATAAACCCTGCATTCATGCTCTTGATATCAGTGCTGTTCTAGACCATGGTTTGTGCCCCCATGCGTGTAAAACTTCATTGTTGTAGCTTTTTGTGGCGTAGTGCTTCTTCCAGCAGTGCTAACCGCATATGCGATCTTCTTGAGCGCTTTGTCGTGCCTCCATGTATACCTGCCTGGGTCAGCTTGCTTCACGTGAACTCAGGACGTGTTTCACTGCTTGTTTGCCGTGACGGAATGGACACATAAGATCAGCTGATTCCCCACATTTGACGACGTTTGAATTCGAGGGCAGGGGGTCATGTTCAGATCTGAGGATGAAGATGACTTTAAGAGGTGCCATGTGTCATGTATCATTTCCAGGTGAGACTTCTTTGCAGTGCGTTTTCCCATGTAGTTCACTGTCCTTGTTGGCCTTGCTGGAGTGACTTCTGAATTCTCTTGGCGTCCTCTTCTTTCTTCAGCACCCTCTATCACCATCTCTCTCTTTGCCTTCCGTGTTGCTTTTAAACCACCATTTCATTTCTGTTGATCTCAGCCCTTGTCTGTTGGTCTGTGTGTAGCCTGTTTTCTGCCTGATCTTAAGGTCGACCTTTGCCACGTTCACTGCCTCCTGAACTTTCCAAGTTCTGCCGGTCTTGATTTTGGGCTGGTCTGATCTCACAACTGTGTCTTTGGAGTCCTCAGGCATGGTTAGTAACCTTGCTATACTCACTTTGTATTCCTCGAGAACGGATTTCAGTGGAAGCTTCAGCTTTGCTTGGTGGCAGTTGAATGCAACGTCAGTGAGACCAGGTGGGACACCTAACCATTTCCTTGTATACTTGTTGATTTTGGCCTCCATTAATTCCACAATACTAGTGCTGATATCGTATTTCAATAGAGGCCACAGAAGCTTCGGGATCGGCATGAACTGCAATCACCAGACCTTGTATTTGACATGAAGCCCACACTGGTCTATTATCTGCAGGCTTTCTTCCGTCCCTTCCTTGTGTCTTTCAAGGAGTCATCATATCACCTCCCAAGGCTCTTGACTGGTTCTTCCGTTACAGTTGGATTGGCTTTGTTGCCCACAGTGAACCTGAAAGTTTTTGCTATATTTAATTACGGCAGGGAGAGACTTTGTGATTTATTTGGCTTGATGTTCATCCTGGATGAAGTAACTAACTTGTCTAAGAGCTTCAGTATTTGTGTCTCTCATATTGCTTGGTGGGAAGCACTGTTGTGCCAACTACGAAAGCCTTTAGAGGGGGCAATAGGTATTCGTTCTAGATATCTGCTGGACCCGCACAGTTCGTGGCAGTTTTCAAGATATCTTCATTGCCAGCACAAACAGTACTGGAGAAACTGCATAACCCATTGCTATGCCAATTTTCAGACTGATCCAAAATGTTGTGCATTTCTTTTAAGAAAAACCTCACTGAGAAGCCATGGGAGTACTTCTTCCGCGTTTCTCTTATGTTCTTTTGAATGTGACACATCTCGAGGGAGAGTTGAATTATCTTCTTTGGAACTGTACCATATGCATTAGCCAGATCAAGCTACACCACGTCGAACTCCCGTTTCTCTGCCCTGGCTCTTTGGGTTGCTTCACAAATCACAATGGCATGTTCCAACCATCCAGAGACGCCGGGGGTGTCTCGTTTTTGAACTGACAAATTCGGTACGCACTTTCAGTCTATATACAACATAACATATCGATCAGGGTGACATTGCGTGCGTGCGCGCGCGCGCGCGCGCGCGCGTGTGTGTGTGTGTGTGTGTGTGTGTGTGTGTGTGTGTGTGTGTGTCTGTGAGAGAGAGAGAGAGAGAGAGAGAGAGAGAGACAGAGACAGAAAGCGTGCGTGCGCATGTGTGTGTGTGTGTGTGTGTGTGTGTGTGTGTGTGTGTGTGTGTGTGTGTGTGTGTGTGTGTGTGTGAATGCGTGCGCGTGCGTGCGTGCGTGCGTGTATGTATATATACATATATATATATATATATATATTGATCGGATATTCTTCACTGTGATATATATATATATATATATATATATGTGTGTGTGTGTGTGTGTGTGTGTGTGTGTGTGTGTGTGTGTGTGTGTGTGTTCTGAATAGAACCGAACAATATCATTACATCGAATGTCATAAAGACTTTTTCTGACGCGACAAATGATAACAAGTCCAAGCCTAACTGCAACCTGTTGAAAACCGTTTCATTAGAAGCGTGCCGGTCTGTTTTGCCTTTGGTCCTTGATGTATAAACATTCTTTCTTTCCTGCGTGATCTTCTTTTTTTCTTTCTTTCTTTCTGCGTATGCAGGCTGATACTCCTGCGAACACTGTCTGTATAGACAGGCAGTGGAGATTTGTGCGTATGACCGTTTTTTATCCCGCCATTTAGGCAGCCATACTCCATCTTCGGGAAAGGTGCATGCTATGTGTAACGTGTCATCCATATCAACGGCCAAACTG
This sequence comes from Conus betulinus, assembly GCA_016801955.1. Classification (NCBI taxonomy): domain Eukaryota; kingdom Metazoa; phylum Mollusca; class Gastropoda; order Neogastropoda; family Conidae; genus Conus; species Conus betulinus. Next base: position 170,046 of record JADBJO010001286.1, read on the forward strand.
TCCTCTTCCGAAAGTTGGTGATGGGATTTTTACATGTGTGCAAGATGTTGTGCGTGCGTTCACACACACGGAACCTCGGTTCCGTCTCCGTCATTCGAAGGACTGTATGGGGAATGGAGTCAGAACCAATGTTAACTCCGAGGGAAAAAATCCCCCTGTACCAAAATTCGAACCCGCAACCCCAGGATCACGAGTGCGGCACTCTACCAACTGAGCTATTCCGGCCTCCTGTGTGATCCTCAATTCAGTCATCTTTGTGTGCGGAAAAGGAGGAGTTCGCTTACGTATGCGGCGTCGAAGGTTCAAGCTGCCTCTTTTCTTCAATTGTTCATGGCAATGCACAGTCACTAGGAAATAAATGTGACGAACTTTCTGCCTGCTGCCAGCACATATACGAATTTTGTGATGCTAACTTGATCTGGTTTTCGGAGACCTGGCTGGAAGCGGATCATGGTGACCCCGACATTTTGGGGTTCAGTGTATTCCGTGGTGACCGGTCTGCTGCAATCACAGGCAAGAGTCGTGGCAGTGGTGTTCGAGTCTTTGTGAACAACCGGTGGTGTACCAATGCCACAGTGAAGGAAAGCCTGTGCAGTGCGGACATTGAGCTGCTGCCCATTTGGTCACCGGCCCTTCTACCTGCCCGGGAGTTTCAACCAGCTCTTCATCACAGTGTCTACATCAACCCGAGGGCCAACTTCAAGACTGCCATCAACACGCTGAGTGACGTCATCCACCGCCTGTCCTCACTGGCCCCCAACCCCCCTTCCTTCATTGTGGGTGAGTTCAACAAGTGCAGGCTGAACAACGCGCTGCCCACATTCCGGCAGCACGTGACCTGCACCACATGTGGCGACAGCACGCTAGACCTGTGCTACTGGAGTATCAAAGGTGCCTTCAAGTCGCGGGTGCTCCCCAACCTTGGCCGCTCCATTCATCAGATGGTGCAGCTGATCCCTGTCTACAAACAGAAGTTGAAGCAGTCCAAGTCAGTGGTCGAAACAAAGTGTGGAACCAGGAGTCAGCAGACAGGCTCAATGCCTGTTTTGAATGTACAGACTGGGGCGTGTTTCTGGACGATGACAGCCCACTGGTCGAGACAACTGTTGTGATCTCCAGCTACATCAACGTCTGCGTGGACATGGTCTTACAGACAAAGGAGATGAAACTGTACCCCAACTCCAAGCCCTAGATCACCAAGGACCTGAAACAGCTGCTGAAAGAGAGATAGTCAGCTCTGGAAAATAATGAGACCAAGAAGATGAAACTCACCCAGGAGAAGATCGACAAAAGGATCAGGGAGGAGAAAAGGATGCACTCGGGCAACTCGAGGACAACTTCCGGCAAGGTGATTCCAGGAAGTGCTGGCAGAACATCTCTACCATAACGGGCTACAGGCCCAAAGAAAGCTGAACTGAGAGCAGATGATGCGAGGAGACTGGCCAATGAACGGAATGTGTTCTACATACGTTTTTGACCAGTGGGACTTCAGCCTTGAGCAGCAGCGGGCCATGGACACCGTGCCCCAGCTCCCTGGATCTCCAGTGACCATCAGTGAAGAGGAAGTCCGCAGACTGTTCAGGAAGCTGAATGTCAGAAGTGCCTCTGGTACGGATAGCATCAGCAGCAGGACTCTGAAAACCTACAGCGACTCCTTGGCCCATGTCTTCAAAGAGCTGCTCCAGCGCTCGTTTCAGGAAGGCCATGTCCCGCGATTATGGAGGTCATTCACGATCATTCCTGTGCAAAAGAAGAAAGTGGTCAGTCAACTCAACGACTACAGGCCAGTGGCGCTAACATCAGTCCCCATGAAATGTGCTGAGAGAAAATTGTCCTCAAGCATCTGAGAAAAGAGACTGAAGACCATCAAGATCCACTACAGTTCGCCTACACCAGAGGTAGAGCACAGAAGATGCCATCCTAACAATGCTGCACCACCTCCACCAGCACCTTGATAGGCTAGGGATGTTCGCCAGGGTTCTGTTTGTGGACTTTTCAAGTGCCTTCAACACCAGTCAGCCCCATCTCCTCGTCGGGAAACTCCTGGCCATGGCTGTTAATCCAGAGATCACTGAATGGATCTTCAACTTCCTGACTGACAGACCGCAACAAGTCGCAGTTGGCCAGGTTGTCTCCAATGTCATGGTAACCAATACAAGAGCCCCACAGGGATGTGTTCTGTCACCTGCCCTGTTCACCATCTATACAGCTGACCAGGGAGGCATGCAATCTGCAGATCAAGTTCGCAGATGATACGTCACTAATAGGGCTGATGCAGGACTCTGATGAAACCAAATACCGAGAGGAAGTCGGCAAGTTGGTGGACTGGTGCGACAGGAACTTCCTTCAGCTTAATGTCACCAAGACAGAGTAGATGGTCATCGACTTCCGCAGGAACCCAAGCAGCACCCACCCACTTGTCATCAAGCAAGAGGAAGTGCGCATTGTGCGCACCTGCAAGTACCTCGGCACAGTCATTGACAACAAGCTGGAGTGGACCCCTAACATCGACATGTGCTGCAAGAAGGCCAACCAGCGTCTTTTCTTTCTGCGGAAGCTCCGACAGTTCAGGGTCAACAGCACCATCCTGACTTGTTCTATCAGTCGGTGATCCAGTCCATCCTCCTCTACAACCATCTGTGCTTCTTCAGCTCCCTGAGTGATGCAGATAGGGCAAGGTTGGAGAAAACTGTCTGCTGCAGGCAAGGCAATCGGGCGAGGTCTCACGTCACTTGCTGACATTCACGTCAAGGCAAGCTTCAAGAAAGCCCGGGCCATTCTCCATGTCAGACCATCCACTGAACCCTGCTCTGTCGGCCTGCACCTCCAATCGTAACACTGGTCGACTGCTGTCCATCAGATGCAGGACATCCAGATATAAGGATTCTTTCCTGCCATCAGCCATCAGAACCCTGAACGAGGCTTGCAGGCGGAACTGAAAGTCGATGCCCTTGCTTGCAGATACAGTAATACAGTAATCATCCTGCCCCCTCCCCCTCTCTTCACTCCAGCCAGTCCATCCTTACTCTCCCCCCCCCCCCTCCCCCGTCTTCATACCCATCTCCCGCCCGCCTTCCAACCACAACTGTACTGATCTCAGGATTATAATGTTGGTATAATGACGATGATGATTGCAGTGACAATGATAATGACAATAACAGAATTTTGGAGCCCACGCACACTTACACAGACTTATGACAGACATTCAAACACATGCATATATGCTGGTAAGCATAGGCACCCACATATATTATGCACTCATTCATACATTCTTGCATACAAGCACACACATACACAGAGAGGCACTCACGCGCTTATGCGCAGACACATGCACACCCACATGCGCACACATGCATGTGTACACACACACGTGGGCACACTTGCACACGCGCACGCACACGCATGCTCACACACACACACACACGCACACTCACACAATCAGACATGAGCGCACATGCCCACACACAGGCACAAACAGTACTGACCAATGGTTACATACATTTTCAATGTGGTTATGCTGTTGTTGGGTATATTATGGAGATCTAGTCCTTCGATCTTATGCTCATACAATGTTTATAACTATGATATTTTGACAAATTTTAGTTTATGAATCACTGTGTGTGTGTGTGTGTGTGTGTGTGTGTGTGTGTGTGTGTGTGTGTGTGTGTGTGTGTGTCCATACGTCTGGGTGGATGCATGCGCTCGCGCGCGCGCGCGCGCGTGTGTGTGTGTGTGTGGATAGAAGATGGTTTGTGATGTGTAGATAAGTAAATAAAGTGGTGAGTGTTGATGTTTAATCTTAAGCTTATTAATGTGATTTTATTCTATGGTATTTTACATTGTTTTTTACGATGTGATATTGCATGTGTCACCGCAAATTAATTTTCCTTCATGGACAAAATAAACAACTTGTGTGAACTTTTGAACTTGTGAACTCAGGTATTGTTAACTTTATCATTCTGTCGCTTTTCTGGATCATTAACGTTTTTGGTATTTCATCACATAACTTGTATACGACTGATTACAGCCAGTTTGTTCTTTTGTTCCGATGTTGATATTTCCTATCCTCTGTGGCCATGTTTAAGCGCCCCACCCCCCACTCCCCGCCCTGTCCTCCCTCTCTCTCTCTCTCTCCTCTCTCTCTCTCTCTCTCTGTGTGTGTGTGTGTGTGTGTGTGTGTGTGTGTGTGTGTGTGTGCGCGCGTGCGCGCGCGCGCGCGCAGGGGGCAGAGGGAGAGGAAACCAATATCTAAAATCAAACGAAACCTGAGTATCATAAAAATACATGTGCATCAAATGGGGAAGGAGGAGCGGAGAAGGAGACAGGAATGTGTGTGTGGTGGTGGGAGGGGCCAGCAGATTGGTTGTCGAATAGAACGAAGGATTTGAGAGAAAAAGAGAGAGAGAGAGAGAGAGAGAGAGAGAGAGAGAGAGAGAGAGAGAGAGAGAGAGAGAGAGAGAGAGAGAGAGAGAAGAATTTTTGTTCATATTCAAGCCATTGCCCTAATGAAGGGGATTAGCCAAGCAATCATTTTCTCTACAAAATTTCCTATAGCAATTACAGTCAGAATAGCATTTAACGAGATTTTAATCTCACGCAACTGAAACGCTATGTACAACAAAATTAATAGATTTCTAATCGTTGTTTCACGTTTGCATGCCAAAAGTAAACTTAGTCAGTACAGGCTTGAAAATCTAAAAAAAAACTTTGCAGGAATGTATTGTTGTCTTAAGCTATAAGATGTTGGACACATAAAACAAGATGAACGTTATCCTCATGTCAACATCCCCTATGTCTGCGGTGTGGCCGAAGCCTTGATCAGGAAGACCAGGAAAACCGGCGTCTCCGTAAATCCCAAACCTATCCGCAACCAACTGGTCGCCCCCAAGACCAAAACGGACAAACTGGATAAGTCTGTAGTTATCTACCAAATACTGTAATGACTTTGAAGAGAACAATATCGGGGAAACTGACAGATGCCTTCGAAAACACTAGACAGAACACAAAAGGAATCATCATCAGTAGGCGCCCACCTACACGCCCAGCAACATCAGTTCGAATATGACATCAGCGTTCTCGACCGTGACAATAGATGGTTTCAGCGTGGGATGAGCCTTCATTCTTCCTTGTGCTGAATCTCTGAAGCGATCAAAGCTTAGTGAATTTTCGTTGTTCTATCCGTTTGTGTCATATTTGAAGAAGACCGAAGAGGTCGAAACGCGTAGTGTTTTGTCTCGTAACTCGTTTGTCCACGTTTCTCTGGGCGGTTCGCTAACATTTATTCAGATTTGTTTAGATTTCCGCCTGCAGTCGTCTCACTTTCCAACTAAATCTGGTAGTCGTTATGAACCTCATCCTCTCTGCTGTCTTTACACATTAAGTCATTGTCATTTTGGGATCGATATTTTAATCACTTCAGTTTGAGTTTGTTCTTACTCCAAATATTCCATGCTTCTGCAGTATACCTTGTGAGAGATTTCACCGAGTCATCGTCGCAGATCGATTTCAGCACGCTAACTGTTTCCTCATTTTTAGCAATATTCTTTCAATAAAATATGCTTATTCCGCGAATAATATTGTATTCTTCACAACGAAACAAAGAGTGCGTCTCATCCTCCCCAAATAAACCACACGATAGGCAAGGCGACGATGAGGACTGCTCAGTTTCTATGAACGTTTAAGCCAAGAGTTCTTGATCTCAATCTGGCGAGACAGATTCTGTGCCACCTGTTCGTTATTGTCCAAATCTCTCTCTCTCTCTCTCTCTCTCTCTCTCTCTCTCTCTCTCTGTCTCTGTGTGTGTGTGTGTGTCTGTCTGTGTCTGAGAGAGAGAGAGAGAGAGAGAGAGAGAGAGAGAGAGAGAGAGAGAGAGAGAGAGAGAGAGAGAGAGAGAGAGAGAGAGAGAGAGAGAGAGAGAGAGAGGGGGGGGGGGGAAACGTGTAAATGAAAAAGTGTGTGTGTGTGTGTGTGTGTGTGTGTGTGTGTGTGTGTGTGTGTGTGTGTGTGTGTGTGTGTTTCTCTGTGTCTGTCTAAATATGCTGTGATTTTTGAAAAAGTGTGTTCATGTGCGTGTATGCGTGTGTGCGTGGTGCGTGTGTGTGTGTGTGTGTGTGTGTGTGTGTGTGTGTGTGTGTGTGTGTGTGTGTGTGTGTGTGTGTGTGTGTGTGTGTGTGAGTGTGTGAGAGAGAGAGAGAGAGAGAGAGAGAGAGAGAGAGAGAGAGACAGAGAGAGAGACAGAGAGAGAGAACATGAAAAAATGCGCGCGCGCGCGAGTGCGTGTGTGTGTGTGTGTGTGTGTGTGTGTGTGTGTGTGTGTGTGTGTGTGTGTGTGTGTGTGTGTGTGTGTGTGTGTGTGTGTGTGTGTGTGTGTGTTAGCATATGGTATGTTTGTTTAATGTGTGCGTTCATGTAGGGGTGGGGGGGGGGGGGGGGGGGGGGGGGGGGGGGAGAGAGAGAGAGAGAGAGAGAGAGAGAGAGAGAGAGAGAGAGAGAGAGAGAGAGAGCGTACATGCACGTCTAAATGTTTTGAGGGAGCAGGCTTGCGTATGTGGGAGAGGGTAAAGAGAAGGGCAGACATGTAGGGGGGGATGGAGGCAGGATATCCTACATGTAAGTGAACCTGTTTTGTTGATTTCGTAATTTTTGCACTTCAGAAGTGAACCAGATATTCCATTTGTGGGAAAGACATCTTGGGCCGGTACTACTATCTTGTTACTTTTTTTTTTTTCGTGTATGTGTCTTCTTTAATCTGTAAATTTGCATAAACCCCCATTTACTTTATTAGTTTTTTTGTCTGACTTTTTGGATACTTCAACATTGTTACATACCTGTTTATTTTAATAATTTTTCTATACAATATTTTTTTTTATGTCTCGTTCTTTCTCAAGATCTTTGTGATCTTTCCTCTACTTTCAACCCTACTGACGTAAGATCAAAGCAGAAATCCTGCCGCAGCTTTGTCACGCAATGAAATTTGATTTTTTTAAAAATATTTTTAAGCGGTGTAATATCAGTAGTTTTTTTATTTTTTTTTTTTTTACTCTTTAATACTCACCTTATCGAGTTGATTTTTTTTTTCTATTCTTTGTCTTTGCTGTGCATGGAATTGTTTCGGTTCCATTTTCATCGATAGAGAATCTAAAAGAATGTCATTGGCATTTCACCTTTACTTTCAGCCTGGGACATTCTGTCTTTAGCCTTACAGGTTGTTAGTGACATTTGCAATTTCGGAGTAAATTTCCACAAGTTATTTTCTTTTTTTTTTTTCGTCCCATGGTGATTCTCTAGTCCCTGACGAAATTGTTAGCTAACTGCACAATCTTACAAGTTCAAACAGTTATGAATGTAAGATTCAATCACTGATGAACAAGATCCGCAGAACATACAGTTTGCATGTTTAATAAATCACCTAGAGGACGATTACAGCAAGAGTATTGATAAAAGCCCTCATCCACTTGAAATGAATGTGACACACCACAGTCGTAATTGAGTTTGATTTATTTATAGCTAAAGCGTGCGTGTGGAGTCTTACCTCCGTGTGAATTTAATGCACACTGTAGTAACAGACAGAACTTCGGGGTTGAGGCCGGGCACCATCAGGTTTTTCATATTTCCCCCACAGAAGCCCATTCAACCCCAAATGTCAATAATTACTGAACACGATCAAGTGGTTTCGAAGTGTGTTGACCTCAGGAATTACAGAAGCGTTATTCGCTTAAATTTCACGTGGATCGAGTTAATAGAGATTTGCAAGTAAAACAGTAAGCGGAGGAGGCACTGGATTTCCAATCTTACAATGCTTTATGAAAACATTGAAACTAATGTGGATGGGAAGATTTAAGATGGGAACTCAGAAATGGAAATCGATGCCGTATCCAAATACAGAAAATATACAAAAACCATGTCCAAATGGTCTACACCGTTAAAGGGATCAAATTCTGTTTTGGACCGACGCGTTTTATTTTATACATATTTTGTGATATAGTTAAACCTAGTAAAGAAACTGAAGTTTTGCATGAACTTTATCTTTTCATAATAACATTAATCAAGATACGATTTTGTTAATAAGATATGAATGGGGACACATATAAACGTTTGCCATATTGAGAAATTAGGCAAGGAAGTTGGCAGTTGCTGGTCCGGTGATGAGGACATAAACAAATACAATATTTGAACTCAATCTCAACGAGCGCAGCAATCCTTAAAATGTAAATGTTTTTGTCATGACATAGAAAATACAGTTTGAACACGGTTAAAAAGATTAATAATTAAAAAGCGTTTGATCTTTAATGTTATCTTGAAAGTGGTATGAAATTCTGTTAGGATACACTTGTAGAACATGCGACGAAAGGAAAATTTTGCAAAAATGGAACATTCAATATACTGAATGCAGACATCAACTGGAAATAAAACTTTCATACTAAGATTGAAGACAATAAAATAAGATGGTTTCAAATCAGACATGTGGACATGATCCTGCCTTACGGGCAGTATTGGCATGCGTAGGTGTCAGAACTGATAACGGTGCATGTTCTGCCGACGCCAGAAAAGATAGAAGAGCATATGTTTTGAAATATATCAATTCTAACACATTATGGAAAAAAAAGCCTGAGCAGGAGATCCGAGAATGCGGCAACAAATTAACTTCCTTCTCGTTAAACGAACTTGCTACACTGCTCGGAAATGATGCTCTCTAAGCGACTTAAAAAGTCCTAGATTTAAGTCTTCTGCTACAATTTTTTTTTTTATTATAATCGTAAAAAGAAGAAGACAAAAAAAAAGCAAAAAAAACAAAAACAAAAAACAAAAACAAACAAAACAAAACAAAAAAGCCACGCGTACACACGTTCCAGAACGAGTTGAAAATTAGATATGAATTGTAAAAATGCACTCTTTTTGTACAGCTAAAATCCATTACTTTCTATGGAGACTTGCATTTCTAAAACAGGTAAATGAATTTTTCTTTAAAAAAAAAGATTGGATATTTTATAATAATTTTACTTGGTGAAAAATTAAAAGTTCGAGTTAAGGCAGAGTGTGAAAAAAAAAACTATATATACTTTGGTGCATAGATTTATGGACGTTTAGCGTGTAGAAAACAGGCATGGACAAGAATAATGTCAGAAAATATTCTTGAAAGTGAAATTGAACAGAGTGGCATTCCCTCTGTATTGCTTTTCAAGTGTGTGTGTGTGTGTGTGTGTGTGTGTGTGTGTGTGTGTGTGTGCGCGCGCGCGCGCACGCGTGTGTGTGTACGCACTAGCGCGTGCGCGCCCACACGCGAGCGTGCACCCATCAACACCTATCCACCTAATCACCCATCCTCCCATCCAGCTCCCCTCCACACACACGCATACACACACAAATGCGCGCGAGCGCGCCCACATAGAAACACCCACTCATTCACGTACATATACACATGAGAAATCACACTCAAACGTGTGCGTAGAGTGAAATACCTTACGAAAGTGTGTAAGAATCTCTAATTGCTGGCTGCTCAAATCGTTCTAAGCTGATAGACCCACAGTGTTGTACATTAAATTGAATCATGACGTTTCTAGCCCATCCGACCGCGCAGGCCGCTTCCGGGCCGAGTCAGGACAGTTTTTTCCCTCAAATACAATGCAGTATGTTACTGTCCAGTACAATATGGCACAATCTAACATAACATGGTACAATCCCATACAACGCCATGTAAAAGAATGCAACACAACACGACGCAATGCCATTCAAGACAATGTAATATACTTTATTAGACAACACCATACAACACAACGCACACACACACACACACAATACAATACAACACGGTACGATACAACATCTTGCCATGCACTACACTACACTACACTACACTACACTACACTACAACACAATACAATACAATACAATACAATACAATACTCTGAGAATTAGCTCGGATCTTTTCAACGGACTGTTTAGATCTGCATCCAAGTCATACAATACAATACGATATAAAGTACTAGACAATGCAATATTCTGAGAATTAGCTGGTGCCTTTTCAACAAATCATTCTGCTTTTCGTCCAAATCCTCATGTATACCCTACATGAAGACTATTCCAGTAACACAGAGACTCGGATAAAGGCCTGTGAATATCCAGATGGTGCTTTTCAGTCAATGTCGCCACTTCTTCATCTACAACTTCAGTTTTTATTTTTGAGGCAGCCTAGACTCTGGACTCTTGGAATCTGCATTTTCCTAAAACCATACTAACCCCTTTACAAACGCTTTACTACACGCGAAAAAGAAAAAAATCGATGATAATGTGATGACTTCAAACAAACAAACTGAAAGCACACCAATCTTGATTCAATACAAATTTGAAAGGTATATGACTTTATGGTTTGCATGGGATCATCTATGATTCAATTCTGATAAAAATCACGAAAAATAGGCTTGGGGTCTAAATACATTAGAACAGGTTCTTAATGTGCGATAGTTTTTAAAAACAAACAAGTTTAAAGCTACCAAAGTAACAAACTAAAACCACACTACTTCGTATCTCTAATTATCTCAAACAATATCTGATTCTTTGCTAACACTGTGTTGAAAGCAATTAATGTCTGATAAAATCGGGTTTTTCCTAAACACAATTTCTTGATGATGTTGTTCTAAAACAAACAAGTTATGAGGCTACCGATGACTGTAACTCTTGTCTCACACAAACAGTAGAGGGAACTTGCCGTTTTGACTCAAAATGTGACGAATACATGCGACACTAGAAAGAAAGGCACACGGTGGTTAAGGAAGAAGAGGCATATGGAAAGCATTCCCATCACCTGACGACTAGCAGTCAGCGCTAACTCTGACAGACAACTTGGCAAGTTTTCATGTGTTTTCGGACCACTATTTCTTCAGCGCCTATCACCCATCCTCATCTCCCCTCTATCTTCTCGTTGCATATCACAGCCACAGGCAGTCCCCCCCCCCCCCCCCCTCTCTCTCTCTCTCTTTTCCTCACTCTTCTTTGCTACCAAAGGTTTTTCAGCTGCAGCAGTGTAAACTGTACTGAACAGTGACGGAATGACCATAATAATGACACTCTTTTGTTACTGTTTAAAGCAAAATATGATACTTGAATTTTGCGCGTGAGGATGGGGCATTCCGCAGCTGCGTTATCACGTACCGTCAATAAAATGAGTTTAACATTTTCATGTTGGTACCTTTATAGCACCGGGCATATATTTTGACAAAAATGATTATTTGCATCGTGGATCATGTTCCTTTGCACGGTACAGTGCAAATCTTTTGTGTTCATTTTAACTAAGAAGTAGATCTTTCATCAAATACACCGTACACAGCATCTGGTGAATATTAGTGATGCATGAATGTGATCACAATAACGACAGGTGACAGCGATGCGTGCGTCACACTTTTGATTACATGCCATAAACAAAACGTAGAAAAAAAAAAAAATCAATGAAGGGAATTATGGAGGATATACTTATTCACATCACCATGATGGATTTAAGATTGCTTTCAGACGTGCGTGAAGCTGAAAAAGCAGCGCAAGAACCATATCTCTAGGTCACTTTATAACCTATTAAGAAATTATTAAAGGGAAAAGAACTTCTAACTTTACGAAGGTCTAGATTTACTTTCGAAGTATATGAACCTTTTATATGCGCGCATATTCTCACACAAACGTATAGATGTGTGCGTGCGTGCGTGCGTGTGTGTGTGTGTGTGTGTGTGTGTGTGTGTGTGTTCCACTCTTTTCATTAAAGTCCCCTGAGTAACAACTAAAACGCCTAATAAAATTTTTAAAGTGCTCACCCCTTGGGGAGCAACATCTGTTAAAATAGTATGGTAAGAGAAAGTTTTAAAATCAACAGATCTGTTTCGAGCGCTGGCTCTCCTCAGGATGGTTTTGGGTCGCCTACTGCCAGTGTTATAGGGCCTAGTGTCACTGTTTGCACGTGCGGATTGGCTGCACGTGTTGTTCGGTTTTTTTTCAGGTTGTTTACAGTTCAGGGTGCGTTTGCTGACAACGATTTCCATTTGTGCCTGCAGTTGTTTACTATTTCTACTTTAGTATTTAGGGTTGCTAAGTATGGTTTGCATAGTATTAACCATTTTTTTCTGTTGAACATAGGTTGCATCATTTTTGAAAATTATTGTATGGTGATGCCCTTTTTATGATTTTTCCAGATATGTTATAGTTTATTTTTTTTTTGTCTTTAAGTCTCCAAAATATTTGCTCAGTTCTGTTTGTTTGGTTTTTGTATTTTTCTTTGTTGAATGACTGTTTATGGTTTGCATATCTGGTTTTGAAGTGATTTTCAGTGATCCCTATGTATGTTTCTTTTTCATTTTCTGATGTCACAGTGGCTTGGTATACAATGTTGTTATAGAGGCATTTGTTGCTTAAGGGACACTGTTCTTTTGTAGTACAATTGCAGGATTTCCTTTTTTCACCCTTCTTTGCTGTGTTGCTTTTCATTTTGTTGGATGAATCAATTATATTTTTAAGGTTAGGCATGCATGAATATGATAGTTTGATGGTGTTCTTGTTGAATATTTTGGACAATTTGTGTTCTTTTGGGAAGGATGCTGTCAAAATTTTAAAAATTTCTTTCCCTACGTTTGTTTTTTTACTCGTCCATCATATGGAGGGTTGTACCATGTGATTTTCCTTTTCCTGCTTTTTTTTTTGTTTTTGTTCATGTTGTTTATCTGGGTTGTATTGTAGTTTGTAGCTGTAACCACTTTTTTGCAATGCCTCTTGGTATTCTGCTGCTGCGTTGTTGTTGAATACTCTTTCATTATGTGACAAATTAGATAATCTCTTTGTTTATGCCATTGGGTATGGTTTTTTTTTAGTATAGATGGTGGGTGGTTGCTATCGATGTTTACATAAATGGGAGTGTCATTAGGTTTCTTGTATGGTTTATATATGTAGTTGTTGAGGTCAAGTGTTATGTCTAAGTAGTTCACTACCTTTTTGTTTGCTTCGATGGTGATTTTTAAGTTATGGTTTGGAAAATTTTGCATAGTTCTTTTTTTCTTGTTTTCGATGGTTCTTGGATTGTTGTTTAGCGCGGCGAGGCCGTCGTCTCTGTATAGTCCGACTTGCTTTCCGAGTTTTTTTTTTGGATGTTGGATAGCATGAACAGTCCGACCAGTTCGCATGTTTCGGCACCGTCATACGATCCCATGGTCACATCAAATGTTGAGTTTTCTGTTCGTTTTCTTGATCCATGTTTCATTTTTCTGCTGTAGAGTAAAGTTTTCTTGGTGTGGAGAATGATTTCCATTTCTGACCCTGTTATGTCTGTGTGTTTATTAGCAAATTTCAGAGCTTTAGTGAGTAGCTCTTCATCTATGGATGGGTAGAAGTCTACTATGTCGAATGTGATGAATACTGTGTTCTTCTGTTTGTTAAGATTTTTTTGAACCATTGGATAACTTCATATGTGTTCTTCCAGAGGTTGTATTCCGTGTTTGATTTTATGTTTTTTTTATATTTTTTTCTAGGATTTTCTTACTTATTTTGCCCAGTTCAGATTTAGATGGGTTTTATTAGTCTACATGTTGGGGTGTGGGAAATTGGGTTTATGGTCTTTAAGAGTTATGAAGGCTTCTTTTATTGCTGCTGTTGTTTCTACCCTGTCACCTAGATCCATGTGGTGTACGAGTTCTTTTTCTTTTTTTTCGAATGTTGTTGTGTATGGTTTTATCAGCTTTTTTGTAGTTTTTCTGAATGTTTTTATCAAGAAGTTGTGAGTACTCGTTTGGTTCCATTTTGTAGTAATTACTGGTTTTGTCAGCCTTCACGAATATTTTTTTGTCATTTTGTATTTGTTTTATTTCATTTTTTAATGAAAAGAAACATACATAGGATCACTGAAAATCACTTCAAAACCAGATATGCAAACCATAAACAGTCATTCAACAAAGAAAAATACAAAAACCAAACAGAAACTGAGCAAATATATTTGGAGACTTAAAGACAAAAAAAAAAAATAAACTATAACATATCTTGGAAAATCATAAAAAGGGCATCACCATACAATAACATTTCAAAAAGATGCAACCTATGTTCAACAGAAAAATGGTTAATACTATGCAAACCATACTTAGCAACCCTAAATACTAAAGTAGAAATAGTAAACAACTGCAGGCACAAATGAAATCGTTGTCAGCAAACGCACCCTGAACTGTAAACAACCTGAAAAACCGAACAACACGTGCAGCCAATCCGCACGTGCAAACAGTGACATTAGGCCATATAACACCGGCAGTAGCCGACCCAAAACCATCCTGAGGAGAGCCAGCGCTCGAAACAGATCTGTTGATTTTAAAACTTCCTCTTACCATCACTATTTTAACAAATATATATATATATATATATATATATATATATATATATATATATATATATATATATATATATATATATATATATGTGTGTGTGTGTGTGTGTGTGTGTGTGTGTGTGTGTGTGTGTGTGTACTTGAATTCATTAGTTTTTTTTTTTTTTTTGCGACAAGAGCGATTTACTCCAATGATGTAAAAACGAATTAGCTATAGATGAACGTCCTTCCACTAAAAGTGATTCAGACAATATTATAGTGTAGAGTGAACTTGATGTAAGGAATGAGAGAGAGATGCATTTTTTTTAGGGAGTGTAAGGGAGTGTAAGTTTTAAAGTAGTTCGTAAGGAATGTAATCATAACCCTCCACCCCATCCTATTCATCAGAAACTTTAAACTAGAATTGTAACGGTAACAATCACAACTGCTAAAGATAAATATTAAGTGAACAGCCTAATAAACATTTGGAAACAGATTCAAGAGTAGCAAAATTGTTTAATATACTAGATAGTGATAAAGGAGTCGATCCATCAACAAAACCCTCAATACCTGATTTATCAAAAAGCTCTTTTGTTTTGGGACAATGAATCAGTAAATGATTGACACTTATAGAATCTCCACACATACATTTAACATCTTTGCAATATTTTGTTTTAAACGAGTTTAAACGAAGCCTATGGATCAGACTTTCAATCTCCCTGGATGAGAAAATAAATCTTTTCTATGATGTTATCCCATTGCTTTTGTCATTACATTTGATGCAATTGTTATAATAATATATGTCCGAGTTCCTCAGTGTTTTTAGAGAGAGAGAGAGAGAGAGAGGGGAGGGAGAGAGGGAGGGAGGGAGGGGGCTAGGTAGGGATGGATTTGGAGAGATAATTCTCATTTACTATAACCAGGTCCTTGGAAGCTCTCAAAATCGATAATACGAATCACTGTAAATCTCCCTGTCTATAAGGTTCAACAAGTGAAGCGCCTGTTTATCTCTTTGAGCTTTTTGAAATATACATTCCTGCCCGTTCCTTCCATTCTTCCTCAAATGATCGAATATTTCGAATTCCCACGTATAAATAAATAAACGCAGCACGGTTCTAAGGCAAACTGTTTTTTTAATGCGATGCCATGGAATTCACTACATACGCGTTACGCCTTCTTTCATAACTTTCAAGCCAGCTCTTCGAGGATGTCTTTAAATGCAAGTTGCAGGATACCACTTAAATATATCATTGAATTGCTGCCCGTCACTTGCACACGTTTTTCCTTGCGTGCAAGTGAGCTGTTCACCGTGTTTTATCGAGTGTGCTTTTAAGTGGGTGACATTCTGTGACGCTGTGTGCCATTCTCTCTCTCTCTCTCTCTCTCTCTCTCTCTCTCTCTCTCTCTCTCTCTCTCTCTCTCTCTCTCATCATCCCATCAACTAAGTCTTGGTTAACTCACTAAATGCTGCTGAAGAGCCTGGGGGGGTGGAGAGTGGGTCACTGTATCGTCACACCAACAAGGACACCTGTGCCAGACTGGGGCAGAATTGGGGAGGGTCATCGACTCTCCGTCAGTTCTCTCACAGTTGGTCTCTCAGTCCCTCTCTTACACTCCACACGTTTCCTATTCACCCCTTGCCACGTTTCTCTCGCTCTCTCTCTCTCTCTCTCTCTCTCTCTCTCTCTCTCTCTCTGTCTGTCTGTCTCTCTCTCTCTTTCACCCACCCAGTGTGTGTGTGTGTGTGTGTGTGTGTGTGTGTGTGTGTGTGTGCGTGCGTGCGTGTGTGCGCGCGCGCGTGCGGCTTTGTGTTGTGTCTCTGTGTATCTGTGCAAAAGAGGATCGAGAACTCTGTGAATGGGCCTCTGGATGTTGCTGGATACATTCTGATTTTCTCTTTGAGACCCAGAGAGAGAGAGAGAGAGAGAGAGAGAGAGAGAGAGAGAGAGAGAGAGAGAGAGAATTATAACGACAATGACATCTTATTCCAGTAGGGCCAAGCCCCCTTAGAAGGGGTGTGTGTACACATAAAAGCAACAAGAACTTTATGATTTTGGCAGAAAGAAAGAAAACATAAAGACCAACTATACATTTCATTATCTACACTCTTAATTATAAACCAGTTTAGGAAATTGCAATCTATCTTGCTTTAAAAGCTTTGTACAAGTAAATGCAGAGGTCTTTCACAGTTTTTGCATTAACTAAGGATAACAATAGATTAAGAAGGAAAGTACTTGCTATGTTGTAATATTTTTGGAGCGATCAACTGTTTTCTTATTTAATCGTAAAATGGACAACATAAAGCAAAATGAACTTCGTTTTCCTCGATATGCTTACAGAATGGACATACCAGATCATCAGGTGTAGGATTCCTGTAACTATAGTAATGAACAGCAAAGTCTGATACACCAAAACCTAACAATGACATTATATGTTTTAAGTGTCTCTCTCATATCTAATTGTACGTATTTTGGAGTACAGTGCATAGAATTACATAATCAAAAACACATTCTATACATTGAATAACTTTTACTGTTGCTCACATGATCTTGCCAGTTTTGCCATCTATAATCAATAAGTCGCTGCTTAAACAAACTAAACAAATTCATTTGCACCTCCAACTCCTTGGTTCAACCCTACATATCCAAAGCCATTCTAAAACAGACACAATCTTACATTTGTCACCCAGTTCCTTTTGCCACTCTGATCGAAATTATAACAGCATTAAATATGCTTTCTTTGGTAGCCTATGTTTATCCATTTGTACTAACTTTAATCAGTAGCGAATACATCGAACAATACACTTAATAGTTATTTGAAAATCTGTCTAATTCATTATACACAAGATCATTTGGTGTTCGCATATCAACAGACAAAACTTTTTCTTAAGGCAAACAAGTGGACCTTTTCACAGTATCGAGCAGCTTTTTCCATCCCCATGTTTCAGAACTATACTGTATTACTGGCTGTATCTGAGCATCAAAAATTTGGTAGCAAAAACATCAGGATAATAATCATTTCACTGACGTAACCTCTGCATTACACTCAAAAGTGTCCTTTTTACCTTGCTAGCAATATCCCTACACGCTACAGTAAAACTTTATCTTGTTGAAAAATAAACGCCTAGGTATTTATACGCATTCACCATATTTATCATATTGCCATCATATACCCATCTCTCTATCACACACAGACAACCACCTTTTCTGAAGACAACAATATTACTCTTATCCATATTCACCTTTAAATAAAGTGAAGAGGATGCTCTCTGTAAACTATCTAACTATGTTTGCAATCCAACGATAGTCTCGGAAAGAAGGACAACATCGTCAGCCCGTAAAAGGATAAACAATTCAGCGAACCGAACCGAACAAAAAACTAACACCATGTCTGCCATTATTGATTACCGCTAGCCAATTCATTTATAAATAAACAAAAAAAAAAAAAAAAAAGAATTGGACTACATATGTATCCCTGCTTCACCCCAGACGAGCAAGATAACTGATTAGTGAGAGATGCGCCACGAGCCTTCACACTGATATACATACTTTTAACACAACGAAAACATTTTTCAGCAAAACAGGCCAGTGTAAGTTTCTGTTAATAGTAACAAAACATTTATCAAAATCAATAAAGGCAACATAAAGTTTTCGATTATTACAAAATTGTTTTTAAACACATGGCAGTTGTGTATACAAATGATCTATGGTAGAGTAACCGATTTAAACCCAGCTGATATTCTCCAGCAGTATCATGTTTTGTTACCCAGGCTTGTATGCAATTGTTAATAATTATACCATATACTTTACTACTTGTATCATACAAACTTATCCCACGATAATTCCCCGGATTATTGGCATTTCCTTTCTTATAAAGGGGCAAAACAATCAATTAAGTTCAATCATCTGGGTAGAATCCTTTCTTAAAAAAGAACATAACAAATTTTCACAAAGAAAGGAACAACGAATGCATTCGCACTTTTTAATATTTTGCCATTGATACCGTCGGGTCCTGCAGCTTTTTTGGCTTTAAGTTTCTCTTACTGCAAGCACGATTTCATCTTCAGAAATGGTCTATTAAAGAAATCATCATCATCATCATCATCATCATCTATACTATACCGTTATCTATTTCCTCTTTTTCCGGAGAAGTAACATCATCATCTTTATCCAGCAGCATTGCATTTTAAAATGTGTAAACCAATTTGGTTTCTTACATTTTCCTTTTCTGGACAAATTTGATGGATAATTTCCCAGAAATCTTTTTAACTATTTATAGAGGCTGTCAGTTTGCCAATCACGGTACGATTATGCTTTTTTTCTTACAGAATAGCAGATTCCTATATTATCTTCTGGCTACACAGAAAGCATATCTATTGCTTTCTGCTGCTGAACAACAACGTGATGTCTTTCCTTTCAAAGAACGATGCAATTTCTTGAACCGTTTTCGCATCTCTCTTTACTTTTTTTGTTTCGACATTCAGTATCATACCAGTCTTGATGTCTCTTTCTCCCACTTACACATACTCTTTTTTCATGCACGCAGCCATCTCTTTCACAGAAATATTAAAAATTTTCCAGGGCTACATTGACATCAATATCAGCGGAGTAAATAGCATCATCTAACATTACATTCATACGCTCACTATTTGCTACATCATTAAACTGTTGAATACAATCAGGATTCCAAACAAACTTTTCAATGAACACATTCTTATCTCCAGACAAAATATTTATACTGTTTTCTTTGGAAAAGAAATAAACAATGTTTTCGGGCATATGATGTGTTTCCGTACAGTCTAAAACTTTTAATTCACAAGTTTCTCAGACATAAGCAAGAAGATCACTAGATATTAAAAAAACAGTCTATGAAACTGCATCCAAAATTACAAATGTACGTGCAGCGTCCTTCGAGGTCGCCATAACACACACACCATTCATAATGCACAAGTTAAGCGCAGTACAAATGTTTAGCAATGACTTACTAAATCCATTCATAACAGAATCTTGTGAATTTCTTGTAATGTTTGCAAAAATTCTTTTAGAGTGTGGACAATAAAGATCATTTTCAACGGACATAGGCTACGAATGTTAGAAGTACGACCATTACGATCACCAAAAAGAAGCACAAAATAGTCATTATCTTCAAGGGCATTATCAAATAAACAGTTTTCCAACAAGGCAATCCCATCCCCATCCAAACCCTGATAGCTATAATACCGAGAACCCTCGGGTGGTACGTACGCACAGACATACAACACATCCTTTTCCACGCCACACAGGTTCTTGTTAATGACGAACAACAGAAAGTTTCCAAGACTCACTTTGATCTGCTTCACAAAAGATATAAACTCATTTTTGATAAGACAAACGACACCGCCGGAAGGCCTCCCAGCATTTGATAGCGTCTTTACCTGGTTGGCAAAAAAACCTTGTACCCTGAAAAGATATCCGAATCAATACTGTCAACAAAATTTTCGACCAAGCAAACAAAATGAAATTATGACACAAAGAAACAATCGTTATAAAAAAAATTGACATCAGACCATTCACATTCAAATGCATAGATAAACAAAACCCATCTGGTGATTTCCTTGATATGAAGAATAATCATTACTCGAAACATAGTTGTCAACGGAATTCGCAGACAAAGTTCGTCATCGCTATCATCAGATGAAATCGGTGCCCCAAGTAACGATTAAGTGAATCAGTATAAATGTGATCCAATCCGACACCATTCGCCCCACCCCCACAAACTTCCCGCGACTCATTCTCCGATTGACGAGAACGAACCTCATCACCAGCATCATCCGAAACCACCAACCCCGAACTTCCATGCATACATCTGCATCCCCCACAACGCGACATTCACTCACCAACAAAGCAGACCGATTTGCCAGAGTTCTGTATGTTACAGGAAGACGCTACATTCATGCCTACTTCACAACCTGCCGAAGCACGATCAAACACAGAAATCTTACAACACGAGAAAACTCCTTATTGTCTGAACCATTAACAGCATCACACATAGTAACAGTAACGCCATTGAGCTTCGAACACGAGTCATTGGTAAAGTAAAGCACATCGCTATTACACGAAACCTTGTCAGTGTCACACACAGTAGCAACAAAGCTGCAGTGATTCAAACGCCAGCTATCATTTACTGAAACTATGTTATTATCACACACAGTGGCAACATCGATGCAGGGGTTTAAAGGCGAATCATTATAACTTGAAACTATGCCAGTATCACATACAGCAACAAGATCGCTACCAGAGTTCAAAGGCCAATCATTACTAGCTGAAAGCATATCAATATTACACACAATAATAACACTACTACTGGAATTCACACAAGAATCTTTATAATCCGAATCTATGTTAGTATCACGCACAGTGAAAATTTTGCTACAGGGATACGAACGCCTATCATTTTGATCTGAAAAATTGTCAGTATCACACACAGTAACGAGAGCGCTACCGGGCTTTGAACACAAATCATTATAACCTGAAATCATACTAGCATCACATTCAGTAAAAGTAACATTGCAAGGGTTCGACACCGATTAGTATAATCTGCAGCCATATTAGTATTACACACAGTAAAAATGTTGGTATCAGGGTTCGAACACCAGTCGTAGTAATCTAACACCATATCCACATCATTTATTGTAACAACTTTGCTGAAAGAATTCGAACGGACATCATCATTATAACCTGAAACATGTCAGTATCAAAGCCAGTAATGATATCGCCAAAGGGGTTCGAACACGAATCATTATTATATGTGACCTTGTGAATACCACGCATAGTAACATCACCACTACAGGGGTTCGAACACGAACCATTATTACCTGTGACCTTGTGTATACCATACACAGTACCATCACCACTACAGGGCTTCGAACACGAATCATTTTTTACCTGTGACCTTCTGAGTACCACACATAGTAACATCACCACTGCAGGGGTTCAAACACAAATCATTATTACCTGTGGCCTTGTGTGTACCACACACATAGTCACATCACCACTGCAGGGGTTCAAACAAGAATAATTACCTGTGACCATGTGAGTAGAACACACAGTAATATCACCACTGCAGGGTTCAGACACAAAAATCATTATTACCTGTGACCATGTGAGTACTACACACAGTAACATCACCACACACACGGTAACATTATCACTACAGGGGTTCAAACACGAATCATTAGTACCTGTTACCTTGTAAGTAGCACACATAGTGATTTCGCCACTAAAGGGGTTCAAACCTAAATCATACCGGTGATCATGTGTGAGTACCAAGTAGTAACATCTCCACTACAAGCATTCAAAGGCCAAATATTATCTGCAATCATGATAGTATCACGCACTGCTACGGTATCGCCACAGGCGACCGAACGCCTATCATACTACCAGGAAAATCGCTCCGCATAGCACAAAACATCCACAGCACCATAGAAGCCCGATTAACAACCATCTCTTTTGAAAGGGTTGCATGCGTTTTTGTATGCTGCCATAAAGCTTAATGCAATTCATAAATGGGGTGGCCACACCGCTAATCCCCTTCTCCTTCCCCCACCAAACTCTCCTCATCAGCAGAAAGAAAGAACTTCTTCCCATCCACAAGAAGATGATTATGTACCATAGTCACTCTCTGTTTATCATTTCCTTATTTTCTCATAATTATTGACATTTCTTCCGAATTTTTCTTACCCCTCTGAAAAATTCTTCACCGAAAAAGATATTGCTTCCTTTAATTTCTGCTTTGCTTTGAGAATGTTTATTTTGTCTTTATAAAAGGTGCACCTCACAATCACAGGGGAGTTGGTTTTCCACTTACCCGAGGCACCCGATCAAACTCAGCATCATTCGCGAACTCATGTTTGTCAGTACACACAGTTCTTTCAATGTCATCTCTAGGCCTGATTTGTTTTATTTTGCCCTTTGTCAATGCCATAAAATAGGAGATTGTTTCTTCTTTTTATCTGCCCTCCAAATCGTCGACATGTTTCTCTACCTTCTTCATCCGTTCCCTCAATGCTTTTATGTCCACTCTCAATGTTTTATTTTCGTTTTGCAAAGTACTGATTTGATATTTCAGTCCCCCACCTCTTCCTGTAACTCTCCAATTTTGTCCTTAATCCGTTTCATGTCTTCTTTCACCTCATCCAGCTTCCTGTTGATTGAACTGTCCATTATATTTAGCTTGGTCATCACATCAGCAAGAGACAGTTCGTTGGTAATACTCAGCCCGGATTGTCGTGTGTGTGCTTTTACCTTACCTTGATTCATGTCAGTGGCAGAGGGAGGGGACCAGGATTCAGCTCGACATTACCAGCTCGGATCAACTACAAACTTTCCCAAAACAGGCAAGACAGAGCAAAACCCAGAAAAAAAAAAACACTGCTTGCTCTGTTCCACAAGGACACCTTTCTGATCATCATCGCTTCACAGCGCAAGGCTCTTTTCGTCATGACGGCAATGTAAATCCATAGAAATGAACCACATATCGGCCGGAAAGTCAGCTGCGCAGGCAGGCATGGCAGCACGGGCGACAGGAAGTCAGCTGGCAGGCAGACATGGCAGCACGGACGACAGGAAGTCAGCTGGCAGGCAGACATGGCAGCACGGACGACAGGAAGTCAGCTGGCAGGCAGACATGCAGCGACGGAACAGGAAGTCAGCTGGCATTCAGATGGCAGCACGGGCGACAGGAAGTCAGCTGGCAGGCAGACATTACAGCACGGACGACAGCTACTCATCACGATAAACCTACCTGCCATTCAGAGCTCCGCAAAAAACACGTCTTAGAGACGAGCGCTTCTCACACACCAGAGAGAGAGAGAGAGAGAGAGAGAGAGAGAGAGAGAGAGAGAGAGAGAGACTTTTATTGATTAGACCATAGACCCATATCAACAAGGATTTACACCAGACAGAGGCATATAAGTAATAAACATTATCATTATTCTTTAATTTTCCATTTCTAATTTCAAAGGTTGTATAAGTATATGCTGCAAGTTTAATTTGTATAGATTTGTTATTGTTTGCAAGAAGAAGTGAAAGTTTTAAGCTTGTAGGATCATTAAAATACTTTTTTGCGATGCATGATTCTCTAATTTCCCGATATCTTGACAAGAGAGGATCAAGTGTACCTCTGTTTCTGCGTGGAAGCGACTCAATGGACAGTCAAATCTTCTTCCACAAGTATTTTCTCCAAAACGTTATCTGTGGATCTTCAAAGGTGAAACTCCTAACCTAAAGCGAATGAAAAGTGTTCTAACCAT
Organism: Conus betulinus; assembly: GCA_016801955.1. Taxonomy (NCBI): domain Eukaryota; kingdom Metazoa; phylum Mollusca; class Gastropoda; order Neogastropoda; family Conidae; genus Conus; species Conus betulinus. The sequence goes on from JADBJO010001286.1 coordinate 193,652, forward strand.
GAGATGTTTCGGCTGCTTCAGATATGACGCTAGAGAATAAGAGAAGATCAGATATAGAAAGAACATCGTTCACTTGAATGAATGTTTCTTGACCATTCTTGATTATATGACCTAACAAGTCAGTCCTTAAACTCGGCTAAATCACCCACTCCTTGATTTTTTCTCCTCTTCAAAGCCATACTGATACAGTGTGTAACAAACAGATTACGCCCATGTATTTCTATTTTGACAAATCTTAAATAAATATTAGCGAACCGCCAAGAGAAACGTGGACAAACGAGTCACATGACAAAACACAACGCGTTTCGACCTCTTAGAACTTCTTCTTTGAAGGCGCAATGAACAGAACAACGAAAATTCACTTAGCTTTGATCGCTTCAGAGTTCAGCGCAAGGAAGAAGGCGTTGAATCTTAGAATCATTCAACGCCTTCTTCCTTGCGCTGAACTCTGGAGCGATCGACGACGCTAGTGAATTTTCGTTGTTCTGTTCATTTGTGTCTTACCTGAAGAAGCCCTAAGAGGTAGACACGCGTTGTGTTTTGTCTTGTGACTCGTTTGTCCACGTTTCTCTGGGCGGTTCGCTAACATTTATTTAAGATTTGTTTAGATTTCCGCCTGCAGTCGTCTCACTTTGCAACTATTTATATGTTGTTCATGAAGATATGAAAACATTTTGTAAGTTTTACGTGCCAACCGGTGGGGAAACATTTTCATTACACGTAGCCAGTACTTAATATACTTTACGAATATGTTATACATGGGTAACGACCTGTTTCATCGTAGACCATGAGATTAGGTGTTTAAATGGAAACATTCAAAAATCTTTTTAATGCAAACACGTGAACTCTCTAAATGGCTGTTAGATCATATCCACTGCGACACACCTCTGCACCATAGCTGAGCATGGGCAGGTTTTGCGTATCAAAAAGCTTAAAGAATGTTGAAGGAGATCTTTCTCCTATTGACCAGAGTAATCGGAAAATATTTATAACTCCCCTTTTCGCACGGTTAGCGATATCATTCAAAGCATGCGAGAACGACAAGCGAGAAGAGAGATGATAACAAGGTACTTATACATGTTGACCAATTCCATTCGATTATCGCGTAATACCACCGCTCGCGCGCAGCAACATGTCTTCCATTTCTGAATATAATTATGTGTGATTTGTCGAGGTTAACTTCCAGGTTTAGTTTCACACACCATCCTCGTGCAAAATATTAACTGGTTTTGTAAACCACAAACAGAATCAGATGCCAACATGACATCATCTGCAAACATAAGAATAAAGATTTCAACAAGGTCTGATATAAGCTGGATGCCCATGTCTGCCAAATTTTGTGATTTCTTCTGCAAGTTCCTTCATAAGAAGAGAGAAAACAAACTAGGGCTACAAATTACGCCTTGTTTCAGACCCCTGGGGTATAGAAATGAGTCTGTCAGCTCACCACCACAACGAACTTTAGCTTTTGCTACTCTGTACATGCTTTGTATGGCTTTGTGCATTTTAAAATTTATACAATATTTCCTTAATATGCTCCAGAGCTTAAGTCTACTCACCGAATCGAATGTTTTTCTGAAGTCAATAAAGGCTACATACAACTTTCTACGATACAACAAATATTTCTGAACCAGGCCGAAAAGAGTGAATAAATGATCGATAGTGCTATGTGTGTTTTCGAAAACCAGCCTGAGTGTCATTTAAAATATTATTATTTTCAATGCACTGGGTTAGTCTTTTGTTTAAAATGAAGCTATACAGTTTTTGCTGCATACATTTCATACAGAGATGCCTCTATAGTTATTTGCAGTATTTTGGACGCCTTTCTTATGTAGTAGATGTATAACAGCCTCAGACCAATCATCCGGATATCGACCTGATGTAAACAATTAATCAAAGAGTTTCACCAAGTACGAAACAATTGTAGCTGCTGAATTTTTAAGAAATTCGTTGGTGATTCCATCGGGTCCCACCGCTCTACCGTTTTTAAACTGCACAGTGCAGAGTGTATTTCCAGTTCAGTAATATCGTTATCGAGTGTATCAAAGTTGATTCCTTCACTAGAAGTAGTGTCTAAGTTATCACTTTTGCTGTTGTTATCCTCACCTTCGACTTCGTGTGCATTAGATACTCTAGAGAAATGATTTTACTATTCCTCTTTGGTTTTTGTATTTTGTAGACAACGCTTTGTTACATACGATTTGAGTTTGCCCGAAAATGCCTTTGAGTCATTGATTGTTTTATGCAGGGATTCATTAACGATTTTACGATGCTCAGGGTTTTTTCATTTTTAGAAGATTTTTATATTCTCTGCGTTACTGAGTATATGTCTCTCTGTCCTCGATATCATTTATTCTATCACATGTTCTCAGAAATTGCCAAGTAACTCGTCTACTTTTTTGCACTCTATGTCAAACCAAATCTGCTTCTTTTTCTTTTCCTACAGTTACCCGTTTTTCATGCAATATCCGGCATTTAAAATACCCTCATTAAACGTTTGAAGAGACGCATTGATATTATGACCAATCATATCAGCGGCTTCTCGAAAACAAGTCTTTACCTCTTCTGTTTCCAAAAACCGGCGAGAAATTTACCCCTCGAATCAGAATTCCAACCGTATTTTTCCAGTGTAAATGATTTTGCTCTAATTTGTGAACACGGAAGTCTTTCTCTTGATATACCAAACACACAATCCACGTGCATGTGTTTCGATTCATTTTTTTAGCAACATTCAATGACTGTAGCAATGATACTAACTTTTTTGACACAATAAAATAGCCAATGACACTGTTGTCAGTAGATGAAAAATATATGTGAAATTTGCGCTAGTTCTATCGACACCTGTTCCATTTAAAATGACCAAACGAAACTGATCACAGTGTGTTCAAAAAGTATCTGTCATAATCGTTTTATTGTTTGATCTTTAGATGAGCGTTTGTTGTCCTTAACTGTTTCGCATTCATCAAAGAAAAGATTTAGAACAAGATCGTCGACATCAATTTCGTTGAAATTTTCACTTCCGGTACGAGCATTCATATCACCCATAATTATGAAAGGAACATCACCTACTAATTCAATAATATCAGGAATACATTCGTCAATGACAGAAATACCATTTTGTATCTCTGTTTCTTTATATGATAAACGGAGTGAATGGGTGGGACATAACAGCCTAGAAAAACCCAGGGAGTGTCTGCGCCAGTGAAGTCACCAGAGACTTTTAGTGTAATAATGTTATCAAATTCTAAATCAATTCTAATAAAGTACTTACTCGATTTCTTTTTAACAAGTAACACAACACCGCCAGACAGACGTGTTTGTGAGTCATTGACCTTAACACCAGGAGCCATAAAAACCACATAATTAGGAAATAATAAAGACGGAAATGATGCGGAAAAAAGTTTCAACAAGCAAGCAAACATCAAAACTCAATATATGCACGTGTATCAAATTCGTATAAGCAACTTAGACCTTCAATGTTATAAGTCAAGCCATTTACAGTCTGTGTGGACTTTTTGTCCACACAGACTGTAAATGGCTTGAATTTACCATTCAAAGCATGGGTCGGGCTGAAATCCTGTTCTTTATGTAGGGGATCTGGGAGTGTCTTCTTCGCATTGTTCTGAGATGTACTAATCGGAACAGTCTTGCAGAGTGAACTGTCTCTTTACCCTGACACTACGCACTGAAGCGCTTCTCAGTCTTGACGAACGGACTTTTTCTTGAAGGCCTAGGTCTGTCCTACAGACTGTCTTTCTTGGGTGCTTCATCATCGGCAGAGGCGGCTTTGTCATTGCTGATGCTGGCGTCTGCAGACTGATCTTCAGAAGGAGTTTGCTTCAGATTTTGCTTCTGCGATGGATTCCTTCCGGTCATTTAGACGGAAAGACTTCCCCTCCAGCCCTGCTTACATCACCAGTAGCCTCCGTGCTGTGCACGCGGTAAGGGTCTTGTTCATCACTGGATTCAGTTGAGAAGGCCTGGTCGTGTTGCTTCTTTTCTTTGTCCGGGCTTTCATGATCTTCCATTGCAGGGCTTTCAACAGAGAAATCGTTTGCCAGGCAATCCTTGTTCTCTGGGTTCGGTTAAGGGCTGAACCGGTGAAAAACGACTGCGGTGCTGCTGGCTGATCTTCGTACATCAGGTCAGGGGCAACTGTCACTGTTGGTAATCCTACCACCCTCGGTAAAATCTGTGGTTGCTGACAGCTGTGTCGCACGCTCATCTGTGCCACTTAGACCCGAGGAGCTGTCAAAGCCATTTATCTGTTCATCACTCACCACAACTGTAGAAGTTGGCCGATCTGCTGCCCGTTGATTTTCATTGTGAACATTTTGGGACCCGAAATTTATAACATCGAATTGAATACCAGACACACGTGTGTTTTGACTAACAAAGACCTGGGATCTCTGTACTCGGTGGGTGTTACTTTCAACTATATAGGGATGGGTGTTCACTGGTAATCTTGCATGTCAGGAAAAGGACACTGATTGAACCACGCACCCCACATGTACATGCATTGGTGGTCAAAATGTCCACTGTGACCTCCTCTGTCACACACATAATTCAGGTTTTTTTTTGATGATGACGATGATGGGGGTTGGAAATGTAATCCTGCGTTGAAAGGTTGGAACGACGTTCGTCTGGCGGCGGTCTGCTATCTTGGCTGTTGTGCGCATTGTACTGACCTTGACTGGGTCTGCGTCGTGTAGCATCATTGTAGCTGCCTCTGTTCAGAGTAGGATTTCGGAATGGACCTGCTATAACCAGCTTGTTCCCTTCATAGAATGCTCGTATTCCTTCAGCTCGGTAGTCTCGGATGATCTGCTGTTGTCTAGTTGTCAAGTCTCCTGCCACTCTTACCCCTTTCTTTCGTAACCACTCTCGTCCCTTTGTCAGTACACTCATTTTATCTGACCATCTTGCGAACTTTACAATGACAGGCTGTGGCTTTAGAAAAGTCATTGCTTCGGCCAAGACGATGAGCACGTACAATGTCCTCAGAGGACCACATTTTCCCTGGCACAGTGTCTTAAAGTATGTTGATCATTTTCTTTGCACTCTCTTCATAATTTCCATGAGACTATTGCGGTATATTGAACAACTTGAGGTTGTCTCTCCTTGAAAACGATTCTAACGTGTAAATTTTGTCACTGAATTCACTGGATATATTTTAAGCCTATCTTAAACATCAAAATTGAAACGATCTTCAAGAATGGCTGTTCTGGCTTTTAGGTGTTGTAGCTGTGTTTTCCTCGCTTCCGGTATGTTGTCCACTTTAGATAACAAATCCTTGCCAAGTGAATTCAAACGTGTTTCGAGTTGCTGACACAGAAAGTCTTTTAACTTTATCTCATGTTGATGTAGTATATCACTCAATGTTTTGTTTTGTTTTTCAGTTGAGAATCTGGACCAGGGTTCGCATCAATGTCGTTTGCGCACATCAGCAGTTGAAACATTATGACAGTGAGGAAAATGCACTGGGTCTGAGCTCTCCTCGCTCGGTTTGTGTTGACACACATGACCATGGAGAGCTTCGCGTGCTTCCCCAAAAACTGAATGTACACTGCGGCAACACGACCACACAGAGCTCTGAAATAATTTGCCTCTAAATGCACGGTCACCTCAACTATTACCTGGTGGAGTAAATAAGCGTGTAATTAAAGGCAGGACTTCATTAATTAACGAAAACAATTAATGAAACACTCCGACAAAGAGAACACGTCCTTCTTCTACCTCTGACCAGTGTTCATCCAAGGGAGAGAGAGAGAGAGAGAGAGAGAGAGAGAGAGAGAGAGAGAGAGAGAGAGAGAGAGAGAGAGACAGACAGACAGACAGACAGACAGACAGATGGGTTAAAATGAGATCACTCTGACGTACCACTGAACAACATACTATCAGAAACCATGACGCCAGCACCAGCACCACCACCCTTTCCTGAAATTGTGTTTGTTTTTTTCACACACACACACACACACACACACACACACACACACACACACAAGCATATGAATTATTGATAACAATACAACCCGGACTGGTCAGTGCTTGACCCCCATCCCAGCAGGACTCTAACGCTGCACTGGACATTGTGGTTGATATTGATCTGGTCACTCTCTCTCACGTGCACAGCTGCCGTCAACGTGGTGTCTTTGACAATCTCATCTCCCGTCGTTCAATGGGCCGAATTGTCCACTTCTATCGATCCGCTTAGCGTGACTTGTTGAAATGGAGGCTGGGAGACGGAGCTGTGTAGAGGGAAAGTGGAGCATTGTAGGAGACAGCAGGAGGTAGGAGCGACTGACGAGCGAATAGGGAGTGGAGAAAGGGAGAGTATGGCCGTTGTGAAATCACAAATTAATGTCTGACGTTGACCGGGAGAGTGTTTAGAAGACTCTCTCTCTCTCTCTCTCTCTCTCTCTCTCTCTCTCTCTGTCTTTGTGTGTGTGTGTGTGTGTGTGTGTGTGTGTGTGTGTGTGTGTGTGTGTGTGTCTCTCTCTCTCTCTCTCTCTCTCTCTCTCTGTGTGTGTGTGTGTGTGTGTGTGTGTGTGTGTGTGTGTGTGTGTGTGTGTTTCTCTGTCTCTGTCTCTGTCTGTCTCTCTCTGTCTGTCTGTCTGTCTCTCTCTCTCTCTCTCTCTCTCTCTCTCTCTCTCTCTCTCTCTCTCTCTCTCTTTCAAGCAACAGATCGTTACAGTACAGAACATTTTAGAAGTTCCAGACTGATCCCTGTACATTTCAGACAAGATCTAGAGATTAATTCCGAGATTTCTGTAGGGTGCAACAGAGCTGATGTGTTACACGTATCGATATGACTCAAGTGTCAGCTATAAAACTTGTTTCGTCCGTAATACCAAAATAGAAGATGATGTGCATTTCATTATGATGTATTAGCAGTACACACATTTAAGAGAAACAATAATTCCGTGTGTTCAAACCCTTGATCCCGACATAATCAGCTTAGCAATGTACTACATTTGCGCCAAAGCATCATTTTGAACGGACTAAGCGTAGACGGGAGGTGTATCAAATCTGTGTCCAGATTGCCTTGAAAGTCGCTGAAGAAAATAGGTCTATGTCATTACAGGCTAAGTCTTTTAAACTTACGAGTACTAATGCACCTAACTCTGAAGGTGGTTGAAGAGATCAATTTCACTTTATATGCAGGATTTGTAATGGGGTCTTTTCGATTACGCTGTTTTGTAATGCCCGAGTTTGAGCACGCCTGTAAGCTCTTTCGGTGTGCAAATGTATAAATGTACACATTTGTGGCGGGTGAGGGACGAAAGTATGTGTGAGAGAGGGAGAGGAAGGAAAAGAATGTAATTTGGAAATGAATGATATTAGTAATAACAGCGTGTGAATGTTAGCAGATGGGCTCGACTATGGTGGAATGTCACATCTGTTATTATCAGCATAACACTGTGGCATGGTTGTTATTACATAATTATGTTTTGTTCTATGGTCGTTTTGTTTTACGTCTTTTTTTTTTTGACCTGTCCCCGTTTTAAGATTTAATGAATCCGTAAAAAATAAATGTTTGATTTCGACTCTCTCTCTCTCTCTCTCTCTCTCTCTCTCTCTCTCTCTCTCTCTCTCTCTCTCTCTCTCTCTCTCTCTCTCTCTCTCTCTCTCTCTGCATGTGTGCGTTGTGTGTGTGTGTGTGTGTGTGTGTGTGTGTGTGTGTGTGTGTGTGTGTGTGTGTGTGTGTGTGTGTGCGTACGTGCTTGTTTACATGAGCACGTGCGCGTGTGTGGGAGTTCTGAGTGTGCGTGTGCGTGCGCGCGCGCGCGCGCGCGCGTGTGTGTATGTATGTATGTATGTGTGTGTGTGTGTGTGTGTGTGTGTGTGTGTGTGTGTGTGTGTGTGTGTGTGTGTGTGGGCGCGTGCGCGCGCGCGCGCGCGCGCACGTACGTACCAAGAATTATTATCATTTTGTGCATCAATCGAAGGACATTTCTGCTCATAACGCATGGAAAAAATAACAATAGTGCATAAACATTTCTAACTTCTTACTTACACAGACATAAACGTTTCTTGTTTTTGACGAGATAAAGAGATTCAAAACGTAAAGAAGGAAATAACTGATACTAGGTTCTCTTAAACTTCTTCGTTTATTTATGTAAATTAACATTCCTATCGGTCCATTTGATCAGTCGCATTCAGTCAAACTTCCTAATGATCACTCACTATACAATCCAGCCATAGACATCTCTCACCTTGTATTATGCGTTCCGTTTGGGCAGACAGTTGGACAAGTAACAACCGTGACATAAAGCTATAAATTGTGCTGGTCTACAGCAAACGTGCTGTACGAATCCCATGCATAATTCATACTATACGTTCATGGGAGTTTTTTATAGCACGCAGGAGTGACAGGACTTATATCATGTTGATGTGCCTTGTGAAAATACAATGAATACAGCAAGATTATGAAAAAAAAAAAAAGGTACTGGCGTTGGTTATTTCAAACGCGGTGACAACTGACGGCTGTGGACAGTGTGCAGATATAAACAAAATAAACAAAACTGACGACTGTGCAACTGTGTGTGCCTTGGCACTGCTTTTTGTCCGAGAATAATGAACAGAGATGAATATAGGGGGTTGGTGAATACACTGACAACGATAATGATTCACTACCTGCACACACACACACACACACACACACACACACACACACACACACACACACACACACACACACACACACACACACACGCACACACACACACACACACGCGCGCGCGCGCGCGCGCGCGCGCGCACGCACACACACACACGCGCGCGCGCACGCAATTGCATATAAATTCTTGTTCCTTTTGTGCAAGCTCAATGCTGTTTTCACTTGACTGAGAATAACCGGTCTTTATAAAACCTTCTCGCTGCATGTATGAACATTCCGCTCTGAATGGTTTGGTAATGGCGTTGGCTTGTTGATAGATTGTGTTGTCTAGGAACCTGATGCTTTCACGCAATGGTTTATAAATGTTTGTGTACCGATATTAATACAAGAATAGATTATGTTGTCCTGAAAAAAAAAGGAAAACAAAACTTATGAACTATAAAGCAGGCATGAAGAAAACCAAAAATATGAAATCCTAAAAAATGGGAGCCGGAATAGCTCAGTTGGTAGAGCGCCGGACTCGTGATCTTGGTGATCCTGAGGTTGCGGGTTCAAAATCTCCGCTGGGGGGGTTTCGGGTACAGGGGGATTTTTCCCTCGGAGTTAACATTGGTTCTGACTCCATTTCCCATACACAGTCTTCCAATGAGACTATAAACCGAGGTTCCGTGTGTGAACGCACGCATAATATCTTGCACACACGTAAAATCCCATCACCAACTTTCGGAAGAGTAGGCCAGTTTGGCCGTTGGTATGGATGACACGTTACACACAGCATGCACCCTGCATGAGAATAGAAAGAATGAAGGAAGTAAGGAAATTGAGTGGACGATATTGAACGATATTGACTGGATGACACGGGAAACGACTGAATGAAGCGCCAGCTGGCAGCTCTTCAGTCGGCACTACTCAGGTAGGCAGCCCGTTGTGTAAACGAGTGTTGATTGTAAAGCGCTTAGAGCTTGGTTTCTAGCCGAGAAATAGGCGCTATAATAGTATTCATTGTTATTATTATTATTTGTTGTTGTTGTTGTTTGTTATTATTATTATTATTAAATCATGAGATGTTTTTAAGGCGCAGTATCACACTCGTAAAATGTTAAACACGCACATTATGACATACATTCATATAAAGGAATTTGGATTTCAATTAAACATCTCCTCGCTTCATAAAATCAATGGACAGGGGAATAAAACTTTGGTTTAAATCTGACACTTCTGCATTTAACCGATCGATATCTTCGTCCTGACTGAAGAAGGTCATACTGATTTTTTAAGAACGTGGGTCTGGTCACACGCAATCTTCTTCGCTTTACAAACAACACGGCACCTGTACAGCTCACTCAGACTTTTTTGTCTCTCACCAACGATTTTTCCTCCCACGTTCACCACTTTCTCAAGCACATTTCTACTCTTCACAGTCAACCCACCATACCAACACATAAATGAGAAAGTTAGAACAGATTCCAAGAAGCATGAATAAAATGTCCGAAGAATGTCAGTATTCACATGAAATGATCGCAGCTTGCGAAGACAATATAATCTGGTTTGACATTTTTTGTGGACATACTCAACATGGGATTTAAAATTCAGCTTATTATCTATAAAAGTTCCTAAATATTTGTATGATTCAACACGTTCTACTTCAGCACCTTTGATAAAAAGCGGTGGTACAGCTTTTGGATTCTTTCTAAAATCAATCAACATTTCTTTCGTTTTTGTTACATTCAGATCAAGATAGTTATGATCGCACCAGTCAACAAATCTTTGAACCTCCTTGAAGTAAACAGAATCAGAGTTGGAAAGATCCGCAAGTGCTGTCATCTGAATATTTAATGTACAAAGTTGAATCACTTCCTGAACAATCATTTGTTTACAGATTAAAAAGCACTGGTGGATAAAACAGTACCCTGGGGCGCGCCAGTTGAAATGACTCTGGAAGACGAAACAACACTTTGATATCGAATAGACTGTGTCCTCTGTGTTAGAAAATCAATTATCCAAAGAATGAGCTTGTTACACACATTTATGTTAATGAGTTTTTCTTTGCCATCAGATGTGTTGTATGGTGTTGAATGCTGATGAGAAATCAATAAAGAGAATGCGTACAAAGGAGGCAGGTTTTTCGAGGTGTGAAAACACATGATGGAGAAGTGTGAGTGTGGCATCATCTGTTGATCTGTTCTGTTGGTATGCGAACTGAAACGGGTCTTGGTACTGTGTAGTATCTTTTAAAACAGAACAGAGGACAATTCTTTCAAGACATTTCATTGCAACAGATGTGAGGGCAACTGGTCAGTAATCATTTAAACAGCTTGGGTTGCGTTTTTTTTGGGAACAGGACACACAGTGGCATTTTTCCATAAAACAGGAATATACATTCTCTAAGTGACCAGGTAAACAGACGACTGTAAACATAGGAGAGAGAGCTGAGAAGCACACACCTTCAACAATTTTTCCACAGATATTATCAGGGCCCATTGCCTTTCTCACATATAAACGTTTGAAAAAAGACTGAACATCATTTTCCTCAATCACAACAGAATCACTTCCATCAACATCGTTTTTAACATTGCTTTGGAGTTCTTCCTTCACTTCCTTTAATTCTTTACTAAAATCTTTATCATCAAATCTACAGTAAAAATCGTTCAGCTTTTCTGCAAATTGCTTCTGTTCTTTTTGCTGTTTTTTTTGTTACTGATATTTTGGTTTGAACATTTTCCTGAACCTGATAAAACCTTTATTCCTTTCCATGCATCTCGCATATTTCCATTCTGGAACATGTTTTCGACTTTTCTCTTGTAAGCTCTCTTTGATTCTTCAATCTCTGTTTGCAGTTTCTTTTTGTACAGCCTTACGATCGCTTTTATTGCCTGATTGAAAAGCTATTTTTTTTTTCTCATTTAGAGTTACTGTAACCCAAGGTTTGTTGTTGGGAAATATTTTGATAGTTTTAGTAGGTACAATTATGTGTTCACTGAAAGAAATATAGCTGGAAATAACATCAGTGGCTTCGTTAATGTCAAAACTAGAATTCAAAAACAAATTCCAGTCTGTACATTCAGAACAAGTCGTCCACCTGCTCCTTGTATTTATGTATTTCAAAACAGAATGAAAAGATTTTCTTTAGTGGTAATTCATATACTATCACTCATTTAGAAATATGACCCAGACATGATCTGAACTCTCACCAGGTATAACCAATTTCGGGCTGAAGTCCTTGAAGAGTCGCAGTTTTCTACGACAGACTTTACCCCCCCCCCCCCCCCACCTCCCCTCCATTCTGCTGTGCTTCTCGCAGAACCATTACACCATGATAAAATATTTTCAAACGGAAAAGAAATGTATCGCTTCGAAAATACAAAATAGTAAATAAGTGACTTTTCCGCCCGCTTTTCTACATAAAAAATAAGTCTTTCGCTCACACACACGCATTAAAAGATAATTATATGAAATTCATTTTTTTTCTCCTTAATAGATCTGGGATAATCGACGATGTAAACAGGTCTGGTATGGTATTAAATGATACTCATAAATAAACTGATCACTGTGTTTTCAAAACCTTTTTGCCATTATAAACGGTTCAAAATTGCTGGTGGTATCCTTATTGCGAATACTTCTGGGCCAAAATGCTAAGATAATGGAAGATAAAGCTATTGGCACTTAATGATTGGGGCTCCTGCGTTTTACTCGTGCGGAAGGTACAGAAGGCAGCGGTGGTTTCAGCTCAAACTATTGCACAGGTGTTTATGCACAAATGTTCCAGGAGACTAGAACCAATGGAAATAATAATTGTAGTTTTGTGGCTTATGCAAGGTTAATTTGAATCATTATTCACAAGGCATAAGAAACGCGCTTCTAAAAAGACAACGGATATGTGTGTCACTAACAAATTAAAATTTGATACGATATTGAGGAACACGGTGCATTTTTTTTTCAAATTAATTTATATAGGCCTATAGTTTTAACTAGATGCTAGGCACTAGACCATTGTTTGATATTGTTTGACTGGTTTTTTTTGCATGAAAATAACTTGCTGTATTATATTTATATATGCAAGATGTGGCTTGTAAACCATTGAAGAATTGTATATATGTAAGAGGCCAAAGTATATAACTTTGTCACATAGGATTACATAAAAAACATCTCCATCAGCATGAGTTAACGAATGACTTCCAACTCTCTCTCTTTACTCTTAAACGAGTGGAACCAGGAATACTTCATATCATCTTCCATCTTGGAATGCCAACTTTGTTTATAACATGAGATGAGACGGTCTTTATATTCCAACGTAAATGTTCTTTCATTGCCAACCACTGACTGAGCCATACTACACCAAAGCCGTTTATTGTCAACACCTGCTTTTATAGTAGCAAGCCCCTTCTGCCTTTCTAACTCAAACTGCCGTATTAACATATCGTATGCTTGTCTACATGATCTGCTTGTAGGTAGTTGGGTAAGTTTTAACCCATATATTAACGCATTTCCCGAAAGACCGAACGTAAAGAGGACATCTTCCAGAATCACCATATGCCATTTGTATTTGATAAATGCAATGGAATATTTAGAAGCCATTTAATCGCAAAAGTATATACTTTTACCACTGCAGATTTTCTTCAAGGACCCATATTTCTGCTGCATATGCTAACATTGGTTCTATTTGTGTATAAATAACTTTCAAAATAAAGAGTGATCTATTGCATTTATTTTCTTCATTGCTCTTACAATTTCTATTACTCCTTTCTTCCCATGTTCTAAACGTTTCAAACCATCGGAATGTAAACTTGACCTCTTAATAAATGGCACAGGTATAATCTTGCTAGGCTTAGAAGTAGGACACTTGGACTATATGCAAACAAAAGATGATTTAATCCCGATGGCTCTGCGAACGATTTGTGTGTAATGTGTACAGATGGTATAAGAGATGAAGATCACTTTATGTTCTATTGTGCAGCTTATAATGATATCAGACAGAAGTCTCAACTTTTCAATATTATTGCGACAGAAAATCATTATCTATATATTTTGTTGTCATCTGACAATAATAGGATAATTACTCTACTGGCTAAGTATGTTGCAGAGGCACAGAGGAAAAAGAAATGCTCGGTAAGGACTTCTAATGTATGAGTTGTTTGTTTTCATGTGTTCTGCAAGCTTGATGACCTTATTAAGAAATGGTTTTGTTTTCTTCACTAGCATAGCTAATGATGAAGCGGATGGTGGTGATAGATGTGATAGTGCAGGAAAGATTTATAACAGTGAATATGTGTGCCTGGGTGAGGCACTTGTGTTTATGATCATGTTGTTACTTTTGAAAAAATAACCGTACATATTCATTTTGAGTGTCGGAAAAAAAAAAACATCACTATATTTTTTTCCTCGTACATGGCTTCGAGCTTCATCATTATTATTTACGTAATCCGTTACGATTTATGTTTCTTTACATTTTAAACTTGTTTTTTCGGCGCAGCAATTTTTTTTTTTAGCTGTCCCAACCTCTGCGCCGCCTCAGAGGCAGTGCACCCACGCCGCTCATTCCGACACCCCGTCCACAGCCACAGCCCGGTCGGCCCCGCCGCAGCCCCGGCACCGGCAATCCACAGGGAGCAGTCAGTGTGTCAAGTCGTCAAGAGGCAACCCACCAGAGGAGACACTGGACGGCTGCAGAGTCACTTCGGTGGTGTTCAGTGGCGACTGTTCTGATATAACATATGCACGACACCACCTACTAAGCCCCCTACTGACGACAATAATTGCATAATAGTGGAGCAGGCGTGAGTGAGCTCTCCCTCCGGAGGGCGCCACCACGTCCGTCCACGACAGCACACCATGGACTCACCGATACCGATGACCCCGACGGAACCAAACCAAGGCCACAGACGTGAAAAGGACATCGAAACTGAGGTCACCATGAGAGCAGGGCATGTAGGGTCACAGAATTTAAGACATTTTTTTAATGCTGATCAAGAAAATGAGGACGATTAAGATGATGTTTTTTCGGTCTTAGACTACATGACAGGGCTGTACTCTACGCCTCCCTTTTATAATATATCCCGGCGTCAACCAGGCCCGAGAGATACAGGCACCTGCAGTGTTTGTCAGGAAATTTGAGCAACACTCTCAGAAACGCATACATTAAGTAGATGAAACTCGACTGTGTGGTCCCAGTCTTCCCAGCTGAGTCCGGTGCTGCAAATATTAATTTACACCCCCTTGATATAAGGCTATATAGGTCATTGTCAGTGAAAACGTATCTGAAGCGTCTGAAGCGTCTCTCTCTCTCTCTCTCTCTCTCTCTCTCTCTCTCTCTCTCTCTCTCTCTCTCAATTTTCCTTGATATCTCTCTCCAATTTTAAACGGAATATCTGTGAGCAATGAAGAAACGGAAGAGAGAGAGAGAGAGAGAGAGAGAGAGAGAGAGAGAGAGAGAGAGAGAGAGAGAGAGAGATGCACTTAGGCCACGTGGGCTAACAAACACTGCATAAATACATCTAGTATCTATTCTGCTTAGAACATCGAGTTTCTAGTCTCGGACTGAAAAAACAAACGAACTCAAACCTTGCATGTAATAAATTATGACCAGAAAAAACGTATTAAAGGGTTCTCAGAGCAAAAAGAAAAAGAGTGGTCACAAATGCGGAAGTACAACATTATAGAAGAAATAAATAATGATAATAAAAAGAAATAGAAGAAATATAAAGAAAAACAGGCGAAATGAAATAGACTAGCAGAGTTGAGGAAGCTAATGGCACAGAACTTAAAGAAGGCTGTTTGTACAGAGAGATCCCTCAGTATCCCACAGGGGAGATTGTTAGAATGGATACGTGACAACGATATAACTGATGATATTGTTAGAATGGATACGTGATAACGAAATAATTGGTAATATTGTTAGAATGGATACGTGATAACGATATAATTGGTAATATTGTCAGAATGGATATGTCATAAAGATACAACTGGCGAGCATCAAGCACGACTTGAACAGAATTGTTCTACAGTTGACTATATTCATTTTGCTAACTGCTATTCAAAAGCATTATGGAAATAATCAAGATTTGTATATTGTCTTTCAATCAATCTTGCTTTCTTTTATCCTTTATTATAAAAACGACACGCTTTTTCGAAAGTCTGGAGTAGGCATTTAATATTTGCAAGGATATCCGGAAGCAGGCTGACTTGTCGAAGAAGAGTTGGCTTGTTCACTACCCAACACAGCTCGTTGCATAAACTGCTTATGAAATGCTCTGCTGGAATGATCATTTTTCATCTCTGGCCTACTCGCCTTGCCTGACAATAATTCATGTTAAAATGATCATACACTTTGCACACCGTACTAGAACACTTCAAAATGGAAGTCCGCGATGCTAACCACTTCGCCACGGCGGCTGGTAAGACATAATAATTATTATTTCCTTACGTCATGAAAACCATCGTTCTGTTTAAAATGCCACCACAGAAGGCGGGTCTATGGCAGAACGAGAACCTCAAAAACTGCGTGACTGGTGGTGGTGGTGGTGTTATGGTTTGGAGTTTATCATTTACAACAGAAGGAGCTCCATCATGCAGGTACAAGGGCCCCTTAATGCCCCAGCGTTAGAACGCTGCTATTCTTTACCCGTATGCCTTTTCTGCCCTACCGCTGGTTTCCACTGTGACAATGCCCGACTGCACTGAGCCTCGCACAGAGTCCCCTGACAATATTTGCATGCTACCCTGGCTGTCCATGTCTCTGGATATGCATCTGATAAAACCTATTTCTGGACTGATGAAATAGTCATAATGAGATTTTGGCATGTGGAAAGTTGCACAGTTACACCTGATAATACTGACTTGATAGGACTGAGCAAAAGAATGTGAAGTAAATTTACTGACAAAAAAGTTTTGTGGGTTCGTTTGTTCGTTTGTTTGTTTATTGTTGTTCATGTCTTAACAGTATGTTTCCAGTATAAATTTGTATGCAATATTTAAATAGGAAAATAGTTAAAGGTAAATGTCATGTTGCTTAATGAAGTCTCACCAAGGGCAAAATTGTCGGACATTTTTTTAAGTGTGTCCCCGTGGCGTAAAGCAGGGTGATGTTTGTAGTCCTGCATTGTTTTCCATATCAGTTAGACAGCGATCCCTGGAAATAATTGTGAATAGAATATTTGAAAAATTCATTTTGAATAAGACTAACATTAGTTTGTTTTACAAAGAGGAAATGTTTAGTACAAAATGAAAGACTGACTTATGGGAATAGAAGAGTCACAGTCCTAGAGGTGTGTTGGTATTGATCTCACAGCTAAACTGGTTTGATTTTGTATGCCAAGAAATCGCAAACAGAACAAAACGAGCAACTTAAAATTTTCTTTCATACCTTTCATGTTTGAATGAAACTGCATTTTATTTAGCGTTTTTACAAAGTCGTCTTGATTCACAAGTTTTTCCAGCAGTGGTAGATGATCTGCCTAACTGAGAGTATGTGCTTGAGTGGGTGAATGGGGAATAAATAAATGCTTCTCAAAATGAACCTTCGGCAAGCTTATAGTCTCCAAAGCGGGAGACCATCTCCAATGGGGAGAAAGCTCACTAACATATAACTCCTGGTCAGATACCGGTATTTCGAAACCTGATTGTTCTCCTCAGTGACCGCGGAAAGTGGTAATTTGACTCCTCTGCCTTTTCGGTTTTAAGAAGAATGCTATACCAGAAAAAGGCTGGTGTGCAATACCATAGTATGTTTGTTGAGTTTTCAAAAAAAACTAACTAAAGGTGCCATCTAAGAAGCAAAAGAAATCATGAAAGAGCAAAACAAGCTACATTTTCTTGTGAAAAGTAGTAAAAAATATAAAAAGATAACCTCTTAAGACACAAGTGCTGAGGCCAGTTCTTGGAATGAATCCGCAAGGGACTAAATTACAATGAAACAATAAATTCCAAGGATAAGTACCGAGCACCATTCCAGCAACTTATAAAGCAGCTAGGTGTTGCAATGACTGCAAGAAATATTAAGCAAGTTAGGCAGAATCATCTACCACTGCAGATATGAAGGCTTATCACCCCCCTATTTCTACAATCTGAGACATAAGAGCAAGCTTTGTTTATAATTCAATATTTCTTGCAGTCAAAGCAACACCTAGCTGCTTTATAAGTTGCTGGAATGGTGCTTGGTACTTATCCTTGGAATTTATTGATATATATATATATATATTGTCTAATAAACTCTAAGGATAAGTAACCGAGCACCATTCCAGCAACTTACAGAGTAGCTTGGTGTTGCAATGACTGCAAGAAATATTCAATTATGAAACAAAACTTGTTCTTATGTCTTAGATTGAAGAAATAGGGGGAGATAAGCATTCATATCTGCAGCGGCAGTTAATTCTGCCTAACTAACAGTATGTGCTTGAGAAGGTGAAATGGGGAGTAATAAATGCTTCTCAAAATGAGCCCTCAGCAAGCTTATAGTCTCCAAGGGGGAGACAATCTCCAACGGGGAGGAAACTCACTAACATATATCTCCTGGTCAGATACCGGTATTTCGAAAACTGATTGTTTCTCGTCAGTGACTGCGGAAAGTGGTAACTTGACTCCTCTGCCTTTATATATAACACTAAAATACGTGCACATCAGTCCGCGCGCGCACACACACACATATATATATATATATATATATATATTGAATTATAAACAAGCTTTGCTCTGATTGTAGAAATGGGGGGGGCGATAAGCCTTCATATCTGCAGTGGTAGATGATTCTGCCTAACTGAGAGTATGTGCTTGAGTGGGGTGAATGGGGAATAATAAATGCTTCTCAAAATGAACCTTCGGCAAGCTTATAGTCTCCGAAGCAGGAGACCATCTCCAATGGGGAGAAAGCTCACTAACATATAACTCTTGGTCAGATACCGGTATTTCGAAACCTGATTGTTTCTCCTCAGTGACCGCGGAAAGTGGTAATTTGACTCCTCTGCCTTTTCGGTTTTAAGAAGAATGCTATACCAGAAAAAGGCTGGTGTGCAATACCGTAGTATGTTTGTTGAGTTTTCAAAAAAACTAACCAAAGGTGCCACCTAAGAAGCAAAAAAAAAACAACAAACAAAAAATCATGAAAGAGCAAAACAAACTACATTTTCTTGTGAAAAGTAGAAAATATAAAAAAGACAATCTCTTAAGACACAAGTGCTGAGGGCCAGTTCTTGAATGAATCCACAAGGGACTAAATTATAATAATTCACTATTTCTTGCAGTCATTGCAACACCTAGCTGCTCTGTAAGTTGCTGGAATGGTGCTCGGTACTTATCCTTGGAATTTATTGTTTTATTATATATATATAATATATATCTGGGGTAAAAACTTGGAGAGTAAAATAAAAAAACACAGAAGTAAAAAGTTTCATTTTAAATTGTATAATCTCCAATAAAAGTTTCGCTTAAAAGCTTCTTCAGTAATGGCAACTGTTTATAGAAAGCACACTATATATATGTAAGGTACATTAAACAAGAAAACAGTTCAAGAAACCTTTTTTTCTGTACAAATCAGACAAACCCTTTTTCTCGTGCATTCATGTGTCCACGTTCACACTCACTCTCTTGCCCACATGTATCAGGATTTCCGTTCATCTTCATCTTCCACCTCATGTAAACACCGGCGCATGCCCTCCCCCACTCCCACTCACCTTCCTCCCCACTCTCTCCCACTCCCTCCAACCCTATCATCTCCACCAAAGCATCAACCTGCTCACCACCCTCACTTTCTCTCCCTCCATATATCCAACAAACACACTCGTGTTAACTTTAAAAATGTGTGTGCACCAGAATCTCCATCCACTCTCGCAACCCACCAATGTAATTTCCAATGTCCTTAGAGGCACAGTACAACAGAATCGAAATATATCTTCCAAAACACAGGTAAACAATAATAATAAAAACTTAGTAAGTATGGACAGAATGCCTACGTGGGGGATATTGGACAAAATCAGAAGGGGGGGGGGGGGGGGGGGGGGAGGATAGGGTGGGGGAAATTGTGGGGGTGAGGTGGTTAAGGGCTCAGGGTAAGCGAGGGGGAAGGACAAGCCTTGACGAGGGGGGGGGGGGGGGGGGGGGTAGCAGGGGAGGGGGAGGGGGTGAAAAACAAAGGAGGGGGGGGGGGGGGGGGTCTTACAGTGTACAAAATTGGTCTTCTGTGCTTTTTCTGTTTGTAATTTTCCTAATATCTATTAATTATCTTTCCTGGATCTTACTGTGCAAACTTCCTGTCTTGTATTGAGCCTTTGAAAATCGTGCTATATTACATATCAAGAATGTTTGCTTTCGTGGGAAAAGAAGGGGGGGGGGGGGGGGGGGGGGGGGGGGGGGGGGGGGGGGGGGGGAGAAGAAGAGGGAGAAGGAGGGGGGAGGGGGGGGGGGGGGGGAGGTGGCGACTGTTGTGACAGGAGGAACAGAATGCCTACGTGGGGAATATCAGAAAAAAAAAGGGCAGAAGGGGGAAAGGGGGGGGGGGGGGGGGGTGGGGGGGGGGCGGGTTGGGTAAGGGCGCAGGGCAAGCGGGGGGGGGGGGGGGAGAGAAGAAATCCGGGGGGGGGGGGGAGGGGTTGGAAACAAAGGGAAAGGGGTGTCTTAAAAGGAATAAAATTGGTCTTCTGTACTTTTTTTTTTGCTTGCAATTTTCCTAAATATTTATTAATTATCTTTCTGGATTGTTGCTGTGCATACATCCTGTCTTGTATTGAGTTCTTTGAAAATCGTACCTATATTACATATCCAGAGTGTTTCCTTCTGTAACAGTTTTTCTCTTCTCTGACATTATAAATTGCTATTATCTGCAAAAAATCTAGTTCTTGTAAATCAGGATGGGGGACTGTGCATACGTGTTTTGATAGTTACACTTGTTTTTCTTTTTAACTTTGTGTCCGATTTGTGATTAGCCCATCTAAGTTTAAGATTTTTTGTTGACCCAACATACAACAGATGAGGGTGATATTACATTTTTGTAGTACAAGTCAAGTGTTTCCTTATATACCAAAAAGTCTTCCATCCCAAGCTGATTTTATACTTCCCCATGTTTACACGTGTCACACCTCTTTGCCTGGCAAGTAAAATAACCTGGTTCTAATTTTGGTCCGTACTCTAGATTTCTCCTGGGGACGGTAGGTTTGTAAATTTCTCCTAAATTCCTACGGCGTCTGTCAGCAGATATTATTTGATTTTTTGAAAAACTCTCTTATTTTCTGGGTTAGAGTACAGTATTGATAAATGTCTCCTTATTATTTCTGATTTGGATGGATACCTTAGATCATAATTTGTCACCCAGGCTATCTTTTTTGTCTTTTTTTTGGTTTTTTTTCTTCTGTGAGTATTGTTTTCCTATTTTTCCTAGCCCCTTTATAAAGTTCTCTTTCCGCTTTCTGATAGTTCCAACCAGACATTGTAAAATATTTACTATATTCTTCTATTCTAGTTTTTAATGTATTATCCTCACTACACAGCATACGTAATCTAGTTCCTACACTGGAAATGGGTCCCTTGAACATGGCAGGGGAATGGCAGCTGTATGGAGGGAGGTACGCATGGTTATGTTTTGAAAACACATCTGTAATGATTTTGGCTTGTGAAATTTGAGGTTTTACATCTAAATAACTTTACTTCTTTGCCACTGGTGATTGTCCATTTTATGTTAGGTGGGTTCAGAGATTGGAGATGTTCCCTGAACCTCTTTACATGATTTTCATCAAGAAGGACAACAAAAACCATCATCTCGAAACCTGCTCCAGTCTAGATGTCTGAATTGTTCATTTACTTCTGGGGGTAACAGGGAAGAAATCATTGGTACTGGTGATGTTTCTACTAATTTTATATCAAGCTCTCCCATATAAACATCAACATAAGTACATGAGTGTGCAGGTCCCATGGCAGTACCACGGTTAGGGCGTGCAAATACTTGGTCATTGTTGCCATAAGTAAACTCACGCACATTTTCTGTCAGACAGATATCCAAGGCTTCCAACAGGCATTTGTTTGAGGTATTACCAATAGGAGAAGGATATAGTTTTAACATTTTATCAATTGCTGGTAGTCCCATGTTATTATTAACATTAGGGAATAAGGCCACTACATCACATACAACAAGTGTAGACTGAAGAGGGAGTGGGGCTATTTTATCATTGATCCATTGTATTTTTTTTTAAGAAAGCTTTTGTATCTTTTATTTGGTACATCATTTGTCATTTAAATGACTATGACTAATTGTCGCTTGAATAAACTTAGAGAGGTTTTCAACAGGAGTCCCACACCCTGAAAGTAACAATCGTGTGTGGGTTAAGGTTTCTTTTTATGCGTTTTAATTAAAGGTTTGCATTTCCCTGTTTTTTTTCCCATTTTTTAAATCATTTATATAGTGTTTAACATCTTCATTAATATCCCCTGTGCATGACCATTATTGGACCATGCTCTTATTTTATCTTTATTTGAGGGATGGGGTTCACAGGTAGTATGTCATAAAAATCACCATTGTTAAGTTCATTAACAATTGTTTTATCGTCTTCCTCTAGAGCAGTAAGTAATAACTGTTACACCCGACTTACCTGCATAGCGACATGCTGCTCTATGAGTTAACAGAAAGGCTCTTAGTTGTGACAGCGCTTTTCTTTGACCTTTTGTAAGATTGTCCCTTATTTTCCTTCTATTTTCTATAGCTAAAAGTCATTGGTACATGCCTGGATAAAAACTTCCAGTGCTGGGTCTGTCCTTAGGGCTGGTCTGGTTGTAGACCTGT
>JADBJO010001286.1:221027-223527 GCA_016801955.1 Conus betulinus
GCTAACAATCGTATTAATTATGATAATGCCAACAACTATTGTGAAAGTAATGGCAATAAAAGCATGATACAGAAATATATTTAGAAAATACATTTTATTATAATCATAACATATACATTGAAATAGATAAATAATGAAAAATAAAATTGTAAATAATAATAATCACTATAATAAGTAAATAAAAAAATAATGATAATAGAATAAGCAAAAAAGTAATTTAAAAAATCATCACCATAATGAGTAAATAAAGAAATAATAATGACAATAGAATAAACAATAAAAGTAATTAAAAAATGAACAATATTAATAATAGTAATGATACTAAAGGTATTAATACTAGTACTAAGAGGAAAACGAAACAACAACAACAACAACAACAACACAACAAAAAAAAAAAAAACAAGGGCAGGAGGGGAGAGGAGACGACAGGAAGAACAAAAAAGAGATAGAAGGTATAGATTATGGGAAGATGGAATCTAATAGGTATATTAATAATCATGATATGTATATCAATAGTTTAAATAATAATTGTGTTTGTAACCATATGGTAATGATAGTAATGCTATAGGAGGATGGAAATGTGGTGAGCTGGAATGTCAGAAAATACTGTAAAGAATGATAATTATGTTACAGTTATGAAGTTGTAACAAAAGGCATACTGATTAAATAAATAGATAAATAAATAAGATAAAATAAAATAAAAAGTACACACACACACACACACACACACACACACACACACACACACACATATATATATATATATATATATATATATATATGTTGGGGTGGGTGGGTGTGGGTGGGTGTTTCCGCATAGCTACGCACGCACACACACACACACACACACACACACACACACACACACACACACACACACACACACACACACACAAGCGGGCGCGCGCGTGCAAACACTTGAAAGAATCAAAGCATTGCAAACATCTGTGTTAATAGATTAATGCGTTAAATACGGGAACAAAAATTGAAACAAAACCGGAAAAAAAAAAAAAAAACACCCCTTTCCTCCAAACTGTGAGCAAATCTTTGCTCCCAAACACGATAAAGAGATTAACTGATACCTAGATAAAAACGGCAAACTGACGAGAGTCTGAAGTATGTACACAAACTGATGCAAAAGCGATTTCAGCTCTGATCACTGCGATAGACAAACTACTTGTAAAGATGGAAAACATCAAGGTCAAAAGGGCCGGTAACCTGCAAATCACGTGGGCCAGTTCAACAAGTGACCATGGCTGCTCACGGGCAAACTGCGGTCAGTTTGATAAATGAGTGACCGCTAGTCATTGTACTTTGTAGTCATTGGACTTAGCAGTTTGTGTGAGGAGAGGAAAAGTGGCCGAATCTGTGGTCTTCAGTGTTGCCAACCAGGCCATTCCAACAGTCACAGAAGAGCCAGTCAAGAGCCTTGGAAGATGGTATGATAATACCCTGAAAGACACACAAAGAGCAAATGAAAACAAAACAGATGTCGGAAGAAGGCTTGGGGACCATTGACCAGTGTGGTCTCCCTGGCAAATACAAGCTGATACCAAAACACCTATGGCCTCTGATGATATACAACATCTGCACCAGCATAGTGGAGGCAATGGAAGCCAAAATCAACAAGTTCACAAGGAAATGGCTTGGTGTCCCACTATGTCTCATCGACATAGCGCTGTACTGTCGCCAAGTTAAGCTGAAACTACCACTGAAATCCATCCTGGAGGAATACAAAGCAGGGAAGATCAGACTTCAAAGCATGACGGAGGACTCAGGAGACAAGGTGGTAGAAGCAATCAAGCCCAGCTGAAGACAGGCAGAAAATGGAGAGTTCAAGAGGCGATGGATTCTGCAAAAGAAAGTCTCAAGATCAGAGAAATAACAGGACACACACAGGCCAGCAGACAAAGACTGGGGGTGACCAAAACTGAATGTTGGTCAAATGCCAAAGGAAAAGCCAAAAGAGACATGATGATTCAGGAGATGGGAAAAGAAGAAGAAAAAACCAAAAAAAGACTCCAAAAAACAGTCCAGCAGAGCCAGCAAGGGCAATGGACAACGTGGAAGAACGCACTCCAAAGAAGTCTCAATTGGAATGACATTTGGCACATGGCCCCTCTCAGGATCAGCCTGATTCTCAGATCTACATATGACCTTCTGCCTTCAAATGCAAACCTGGTGAAGAGGGGAAAACAGACGATCCTGCATGCCCCCTCTGCCATGAAAAGCAAACAGTGGAGCATGTCCCAAGCTCATGTAAAGTAGCCTGACTCAAGGAAGATACAAGTGGAGGCACAACCAAGTACTCAAAGAGATTGTACAAGCGGTCTGGGCTAGTACCAACATCACAAAATGGAAAATCAGGGCTTCGAAAGCACCCGCAACATTCTTCACGGTAGGAGGTAGCAAATCATGGCCAAGAACAACAGTCTCACTCGAAACATGCAGGCAGAGTCTGTTGGACGGGGCAGATGACTGGGAGTGCACTGCA
The DNA here is from genome assembly GCA_016801955.1 of Conus betulinus. Lineage (NCBI taxonomy): Eukaryota > Metazoa > Mollusca > Gastropoda > Neogastropoda > Conidae > Conus > Conus betulinus. The sequence goes on from JADBJO010001286.1 coordinate 223,522, forward strand.
GACCTC
>JADBJO010001286.1:228527-236027 GCA_016801955.1 Conus betulinus
AGGCAAGTCTGTGTTTTGGCTCCCACTCTGTTCAGCATCATGTTTCTCTGCAATGCAGACCGACGCCTTCAGAGAAAGAGATGTAGATATCGACATCAGATTTAAAACATGCAAAGCTGTTTGACCTTAAAAGGCCCAAGGAAAATTCTAAGGTTAATGTAGACATTGTCAGGGACTTTCTATTTGCTGACGAATGTGCTCTCAATGTTGGCTCAGAAACGGACATGCAATCCAGCGTTAACAAGTTCTCTGTAACCTGCACCAACTTCGGTCTTACCATAAACAAAGAATACGGAAGTTTTGCATCAACCTGTGCTGACCCTCTCACACTGAGCCTAACATCGCAGTCAGTGATGCGAGACTGGCTGCAGAGAGCAAATTCACCAACTTCGGCAGCACACTGTTCCAGAACGTCACCTGCGACGATGAAGTGAGTATCAGAATTGCAAAAGCAAGAACAACTTTGGCAGACTACACACTTGAAAAAATTTCTAAACTCTTTCCAAATTTTACACACTTAAGTTTAAAATAGAAATGGCATCAGTTTAGAGACCAAGTTGAAAATGTGCAGAGCTCTTGTTTCTCCCCACACTCCTCTAGGCATTTGAAACGTGGGCAGCGTACCAACAGCATTCCAAAAAGCTGAATCACTTCCACACAACCTGCTTCAGAAGATTGCTAAACACAAAATGGCAGTACAAAATCCTAGACACAGAAGTGCTGGATCGAAGAGACCTGCCGAGCATCCACACCATCCTGAAGCTGTCTCGGTTTCGATGGGCAGGTTATGTAGCTCGTATGCCAGACCACTGGCTGCCCAAGAGACGCTACGATGAGTTGCAACAAGGAGTGCGTTCCGATGGAAATTGGATGAAACGATTCAAAGGCACTCTCAAAACATCTTTAAAAACATTTAACATCAACCTTGACGCTTGGGAACACAATGCTACAGATCGAGCTTGAGGAAGTTACTTTATCCACAAAGGCACCAATTTACGTGAAAAAGGACAGCCGCAGCGCAAAAAAGAGACAGGCAAGACAGAAGAAAAGACAGGAAAGTCCTCGCCAGCAATCAAGGGCAGGTCTCACACTTTCCCTGCCCAAGCTGTCACCGCACATTCCGTGCACGCGTGTCGGCTTGATCAGCCAGCCAGCTGCGTATCTACAAATAATCTCACCCTCACACCCACTCTCAACGTCAAGATAACTGAGGTGGTTCTTGTCGACTCGACGGACGAACACATTTATCATCTTCGACGAAAACGAACATTTCTAAGGTTACAGCATAAATACGTGGGTTGTGTGTAGTCAGTTAAGAGATGTTTACATATCAGACATTTTATAATAAGAGATGGCGAATGTAGTCAAACAATAACAGTTCAAGCTTTATCAAACGCAGATAAAGTTTCAAGAGCTAAGAAAAATATTCCTTAGGGGAGTGAATAACAATTGGTAGATCTGATCAAACCAATCTTAATGCTATTTTGTGTATAAATGTAAAATCAATAGAAGTGAACTTTGCACTTAACATTTTTGAACGAATGGAAAAGCAAACATGAAATCGAAAAGAACATGTACCGCACGTAGAAATACATGGCACTTTGAGAAAAAAGTGTTATCCGTATCAGATTTTCATAGAAAGCAATACATACAGATAACAATTTCTATAAATGTAGATATTTTCAAACATTTTTCTGTTAATTGCTGTATAGTGGGGAGAGAATAATTTGAATACCCTTGTTTTTAAACCTTGTATCTAAACAATTTCAGCAGAAAAAAAGTATATCAAATTGTTTCGGGAGAGCAAATGTACTGAGCTTTACACTCCTTTGTTCTTACATTATCAAAGAACGTAAATGACAAAATTTACCGAATTATGAACATAAACAGTATAACTCCACGTCAACGCTGTTTTTCCTCGTCTGGATGAGATTTTCTGAGTGCAAAAAAGTAATACACAGCAAGGCTCCGTAGTCTACAAAACCTCAACGAATCAAATTTTATTGGATATAATTCATATAATATTGGTCCAGTCTGTGCTAACTTATCATAATTTTTCCGACATTTGAATTCCCACAGATTGCACTTACAACTCGAGATGTTGATTTAATGCATTATACTTCAGATATAATGGATTAAGTGCTTTGCATTTATTTGCCTTGGGATAAAGAATGTGGATGGGACAGGGGTGGGGAGTTTGGGGCCGGAATGAGCGGCGTGGGTGCTATGCCACTAAGGTGATTCAGAAGATGAGACAGAGAAAAACACCATCCACAACAACTGGCTACCAACTAACCAAACCAAACCAAACCAAACGATAAAAATTGTGCTGTATTTATTATGGGATGAGGATGTGTGTCAGTTCTGTTCATATATGCACTACATTAACCAGGATTTGAATATTCAAGTAGTAGTTTTCAAAATAAGGCAAATTAGGGAATACGTAGATTAACAGTGATGGATTCTCCCGTCGTGTCAAACGGATGGGTAGGCAGGCATGTTATCTGCTGATGTGGGTCCTCATGTGTGAATGAAGACTAATTCCCGAGGCACAAAGTCGTTCACAGACGCTACATGGAATGGAGTTCTGCAAGATGGGCCCCGTTTTCTCTGATTCCTCTTTTTCTGGATGGCGGCTGCTCTGTTGCGCTCGAATGTCTGTGCGCCCTGGGTACACCATTGCTTTCACTGTGTTCTGTCAAGGGCGGCATCTTCCAAGGAAGCACTGTTGATGTTGTAGCTTCTGAGGTTGGCCTTCAAGGTGTCTTTGTATTTCTTGAGAGGCTTTCCTTGGTCACGTTGTCCTTCCTTCAGATTAATAGAAGACATCGTTGTTTTTTCACATCTGTGAAACGAGTGGTTTGTAACTAAATGTGAAAATAAACCAATTCACCAACGCAGTTTTTCATTAGAACAAGCTAAAGCATTGACTTAAGCATGTTGATTATGAAAGGAGTAACAGAACACACAGACATAGACTCTGTTTTGCTCAATCACTCTGAGACCAAAGAAAGAAAAGAAAATCCAGATTATCCTCAAAGTAAATCAATTCAATGAAACTGCAGATGATCATAATTTTAGATGGAAAACTTACCGCAGGGTGGTTTGATTCTTGTAATTCCACAATGTTGGCTCGCATCTTTTGTTCTGAACGACGCCTGGTATTAAGTTCTTATTGCGATGACACGCATATTTTTCAAAGTTCCGATGGAAACCCAAATAATTCAAATCTACTTTTTTTTTCAGATGGCTTAATATTTTCCTCCAAGGCTATTCACATAGCCAATAAAGCTCTTGACAGCAACCCTCACTAGGTTACAAATCTGTTGACAGTTTTCATGAAGACTTCATCGAAAATGACTGGGAAGCAGTATGAAGGAAGGCCATATTGAAACCCTGCTCGTACATTACTCGTATCCAGATAAATAAATACATAAAAAAATCCGTATGCAAGGGATCCCTGATTGCCTGTCCTTCAAACGAAATCCGTATATATTTATCGATTCCTCACGGTCGAACAGAACGTCTATCCACGTGTAATAATGTCGACGTTTCAGTTATCGCCGGCCGTTGAAGGAAAGACGTCAACTCAGATGGAATCTTTTGTCTTGCGATAGAAGACGTTCGACCGACTATTTGATAATCATGAGCTTGTTTCAAATTTTCCGATTTAGGCGTCAGCGATGGTGTGTTTTCCAAACTTATCCCCTTTTCCAGCGCACGGACTACACATTCTTTACAGTTTTGTTCCTCCTCCCTCCTCTGCCTCCCCCACCCCCTCCCTTCTCTCTTTCTCATGTGAATGACTTTATTTTTCACAGTTTCTCCCCTGTTCGTGGCATTTTTTTTTTTTTCTTTCATTTCCCTTTTACCCTCCTAATTTGTTTAGTTATAGTATTCAACTGTGTTTGGCTTATTCCCACCACCCTCTTCAAACAAAATTTCGTTCTCTGTCTCTGTCTCTCCCTGTCTCTGTCTCCCCCCCCCCCCCCCCCCCCCCTCTCTCTCTCTGTGATATGCTGTGACTGACACTTTTGGTATTTTGCATGCTTTCCCTCTGATTTCGCTTACCGTTTCGTTTCTCTTTTCGTTTTTTTTTTTTTCTAATGAGTTTAGTATATTTTTTGTCTGTCTTTGTTCCCATTTATTTACATTATTCATTTGTATTTTTGCTCAGAGGGTTGGATGTAAACGAGCATCATATATGCTAATCGCACAACATTTTTTTAATAACATATCTCTCTTCACCTCCCTCCTCTCTCTCTCTCTCTCTCTCTCTCTCTCTCTCTCTCTCTCTCTCTTCATAGCTCCTTGCAACCGACAAGCATGTGCCTATGAAATGTGTGGGAAGTGAGGGATTGCACAAAGTTTCAATCTATTTCGGTGAGTGCGTCCTCAAGGAAAAGGAGTTGGGGAGAGGGGTGGGGGGATGAGGGCCCGGGCTATGTCAAGAATGTGTGCTGGATGGGGGTGGGAGGGGTGGTTCTGAGAGATTGGATGCATGTCAAGTATATGTTGACAAATTACATACATTTTGCTTTTTTTCCCCTTTCATGACGTCTTCCACCCTATTTTGTTCTCTCTTCCCAGTTTGTTTTTCATAGTATAGCTGTGTTTTTGCCCAGAGGACTGAATGCAAAACAAACAAACAAAAAAAAAAGAAACACACACACACACACACACACACACACACACACCACACACACACACACACACAGATTATACATTGTTACACTATGAGCATCTTCAATGAAATTCATTCATTCATTCATTCTCTCTCTCTCTCTCTCTCTCTCTCTCTCTCTCTCTCTCTCTCTCTCTCTCTCTCTCTCCTGTATCTTTATGTCTGTGTATATAAAACGTATATATGTATGTGTGTATGTATATACGTATGCATTATGTATGTATGTATATATGTATGTATTTATGTATGTATGTATGTCCATAAGTATGCCGTCACATATAACACACACACACACACACACACACACACACACACACACACACACACACACATATATATATATATATATATATATATATATATATATATATATATATATATATATATATATATATGTCAGTTAGGCAGAATCATCTACCACTGCAGATATGAAGGCTTATCACCCCCCTATTTCTATAATCTGAGACATAAGAGCAAGCTTTGTTTATAATTCAATCTCTCTCTCTCTCTCTCTCTCTCTCTCTCTCTCTCTCTCCTCTCTCTCTCTCTATATATATATATATATATATAAAAGTTAAAATGAGGTATTAAAATGTAGAAGTATTAAAAATATCTCTACAAGCTTTCGCTCTCTTCAGGTTGTTTTTTTTTGGGGCGCGCTATCGGTGTTATATAGCGTGCGGGTCCTGATTTCATTTTTGTGCATGTGGGTAAATTACATTCATTGCACGTGCTATCTGTGGCTTTCGGGTTGCTTGCTGTGGTGTGTTCAGGGGAAATTCAATGTCAAAGATTTCCATTTATGCCTGCAGTTATTTACTATTTCTACTTTTATATTCGAAGTTGCTAAATAGGGTTTACATAGTATTAACCATTTTTTTTCTGTGGAACATAGATTGCATTTTTTGAAATATTGTTGTACGGTGTTGCTCTTTTTATGATTTTCCATGATATGCTGTAGTTTATTTTTTATCTTTAAGTCTCCAAATGTATTTACTCAGTTCCGTTTGGTTTTTTGTATTTTTCTTCATTGAATGACTTTTGTGGTTTGCGTATCTCGTTTTAAAGTGGTTTTCAGTAATCCCTATATATGTTTCTTTTTCATTTTCTGATGTTACAGTAGCTTGGTATACAATATAATTGTAAAGGCATTTGTTGCTTAGGGGGCACTGTTCTTTTTTTTAGTGCAATTCCAAGATATCCTTTCTTCACCCTTCTTTTTGCTGTGTTGCTTTTCATTTTGTTGGATGAATCAATTATGTTTTTGAGGTTGGGCATATATGAGTATGATAGTTTGATGGTGTTTTTGTTGAATACTTTGAACAGTTTGTGTTCTTTTGGGAATGATCTTGTCAGTATTTCAAATAATTCTTTTCCTACGTTTGTTTTTACTCTTCCGTCATATGGGGGGTTATACCATATGATCTTCCTTTTCCTGTTTTTCTTATTTCTGTGAACCCAATACCAGCTTGATAAACACATTATAACCTGTAAACATATTAATTTTCAGATTTTCCACAAAGGTCTCGACAAGACAGATAGTGTCAATTTTGGACAAATAAGAAAGGAGATTTTTATTGTGAATCTGAGAAAGAATTCCATTAGTTTTCCAGTGCAGGAACAAAAGCTATTTTGAATGTGTATCATTTCGTTCATCTCCGTTATCATGCAAAATATGTTGACTTTTGTTACAATTCTTGTTTCGTCTTTCGTGATCCAACACTGACTGCTCTCTCTCATTGGCATAAACAGGAATCAAAACACTGTCATCGCAGCTACACTGTTCCTTTCGTGACAACCCCCTGTTGTTAACTTCTGCAACACCACATGCTTCCACTGAAATATGTGTCCGCTCAACATTAAAATCAACTGTATCATTGTCATTGTCATCAGACGAAAAAACACGCCAATTTTTTTCTACTTTCATAACAATACCTTTCACGATAACCAGACGAAGCAAAATCTTAAAGCTGGTTATTCAATGCATTTCTATCACTATTTACAAAGCAATCATACCCGGCGCCACCACAGAACCCACGTTTAAGCCGTCAAAGACGGAATGTTTCACTCACTGTGCAGCGTCATTGTCACCACCGCACATTTCCTTCTCTGCATGGGATTTTTTTTTTGCACACACCACACTGAAGATACCGTGTTACTGTAGGATGGCCTCCCCCTAAACTATTTCCTTGAGGTTTTGTCCATCTCTGTCGTCAAGGCCATACTTCTTCTCCTCGATAAGTAGATGGTCGAAGACCATGGCCACACGTTTTCCTTCACTGTTTAGTTTCTTTAGATTAAGGGTTAGTTTTCCTCTTGATTTCTGACGGTAAGTAAAAATCCCTCCCCTATAAACACCTGCATCCTGTTACGTTTATATCTTGCTTTCAAGATCTTAGCTTTGTCCTTGAAGAATGTACATCAAGCAATGACCGATGAGTTGTTCTTTGAATTCAGGCAGTGGACTTTGTCGAAAAGAATGTATCCAGCAATATCCAGCTTGTCCACAAGTAAGCCATGGACAAGGGTTTTCACAGTCTTGCTGGGTTGCATTTTCGCTCCGGAAAAGTCCATGAAAAATCAGGCTGTTTCCTTTTGAACAACCTTCCAGATCTTCAACCTTTTTGCTCCAAGAAATCCATTTTTTTTCTGTTGGCTGTCGTTGCTGGTGCGGACGTAATCATTTTCCCGTCACAGCTCCGTCACTTCCTGCTTCAAAGATTCCAATTCTCCATTAAAGGCAGCGAATATATCACGCAAGTCCCTCACGTCGCCTCTCATCTTGTCAAATGTCACGTTTAGCGACTGGAGCATGG
>JADBJO010001286.1:238527-251027 GCA_016801955.1 Conus betulinus
GTAATCTCAAACACCCTCTCAGTTGCTGACAGTTTTTTCGAACTGTACAGCTCTCTGAAATCAGATGGATACAACATAGTTTTTGCTTGGGTTCCCAGTCATGTGGGCATTTGAGGCGATTAGGGTGGCTGATCGACTTTCTTAGAGTGCCACAAAGGAAAAGTTGAGCGGGTTGACTATCCCTCACACTGATCTCAAACCCAAAACATAGGCTTACGTCAAAGACTCTAACAAGAGGGATGGAATTCGCAAACGGATAACAAATCATTTCAAATCCGTCCAAACCTGAAAGAATTCTTACCATGCTCCAGAGGCGGCCGCAAAGACGAAACAGTCTTGTGCCATTTGAACACAGGCCACTCGTTTCATACCCATTCTTATCTTTAAAAGGTGAAGAAGTTCCGTGGTGCATTCCATGTCATGTACCACTCACAGTTAAACATATTCTTTTAGTGATGGGACTTGCACGATGTGAGACATAAACACTTTACAGCAGACTCCATGAAAAAAACGTGTTCAGAGATGTCCCACCTGCCGTGATCTTTGAATTTCTGAAAGATATACACATTTATCATCTGATCTAAGATTTTATGGAACAAAGATTTTTATCGAAGTTTCTGTTTTCTTGGAAGGTATATTTTAAAGAAATGTGTGAATGATGTGTGTGTGTATATGTGTGTGTGTGTGTGTGTGTGTGTGTGTGTGTGTGTGTGTGTGTGTGTGTGTGTGTGTGTTTGATGACTTGTGAGTTGACTTAAACGTGATGACAGCCCTGATTTGGCCCTTTGCAGTCGGCTGGGCTATAAGCAACATTACCTTACCTTACCTTCATGTACTCCTGTTCGACGAGCTATTCTGTAAAGCTTTCTTTAAAATTTCTTTGCTGTCTTACATTCATTATCGTACCAGTCATCTGGTTTATCATTATCACCAGTTCTGATCTGCTTATCCATGCATTCATCACATGGTTTAATAAAATGATTAAAAGCAGACAAAGCTTCGTCAATATCATAATCGATTAAACGTACAGCTAGATCCTCTTACACTCTACGAGATTCTTCAGAGTGCATTGAGATACTAAACACTGGCGCTGTATTATTGTTGACGATCCTATTTCATCGCTTCTCATCTTGAGATTTCACACTGTCATGTTCTACCGAAAAATTTAAGTGTAATTCAAGTGGTATATGATCCAAATGAAACGTATCACGAGTGTTAAGTTCACACAGGATTTAGATACGGCAAATATGTCACTCGACATTAAAAAGTAATCATTTACACCACTGCCTTAATCTGAGATGTATGTGTAGCAGCCATATCGATGCCTTTATGTGCACCATTGGGGATACGCAAATCAATTGTGGTACGTAAATTCAACATAAGTTTACCACAGCAGTCCAACACTCTGTCCTGCGATTTCCTATGCGTGTTGATCGAATTGCTTGTTTTTAATGATTTAATAAAGTTTTCTCTGCAGAAATCATCAATATTTATATCAGCAGTTCGACTGTTGAAATCTCCCGACAGTACTATGCATACATCATGAAATGCAACTGAACAATCTGACATGCCTTCTTTCCAGACCAATACCATTGTTTATACATTTTAAAAATTGTGACCGCTCAGGCGGAACTAATGAACACATATACAGTATATCTTTAATTGTGTCTAATAGAAGTCTGTCTATAAGAAAGAAAAAATAATATTAGAGCAATTTACGTCAATATGTAGAACGAATGGAGCATAAATTCTCTTAATAAGGTACACAACTCCACCAGAAAAATGACCATATTTAGAAAACTTAATAGCAGATTCACAACAAAAAAATCATATAATCAAAAAATAAATCTGACTGAAATATATCTGTAAAAGTTTGAACAAAACAAATGATATCATATAGGAAGATATATAAGAAAGGAAATCTTTATGTTTTCATTTAGGGAGCAGTCCATTGATGTTCCACTGCAAGACTTTAAAACGCTTAGCAGAAAATGCACGTGCATCGCAATCAGAATCAACTTGACCTAACACAGAGTGCGACCGTGAACGTTTTTGCATGATTACACAGCCTCACACATTCCATTCCTTACTATCACTGACAACGTTACAAAACTTTAAACATACAGGCCCGTGCAGCGTCAGCCACACACCTGTTATCTGACTCTTCGACCAGTGTTAACTTTTTGGATGTTCCCTTTAAACCAAATGTGGAAAAATTATTATTCACGCAACAAAACATAGAAGAAAACACCCTCACAGGAAGAGCGACCAGTGTCCTACTTCATTTCTTTCAGCTTGTCATTTGAGTCCACAGAAAACTAGTGCCTTCTATGATGAGATGGTTAAATACCATTGACGCCATTTTATTGGCTGCCCTTGCTTGTTTCAAATAGAAAGTTTTAATTAACGAATATACATGTGAATATACATACATGTGGTAGAATGGAGTTTAATTGTAATCAATGCCAGAGCTTGCGATCTTAGACACAACAAACGGGAAACCAGCAACATAGTGTGTATTTTACGTTGCTGTTAAACAGTACGACGTGTACATACGAATTTAAGTAAATATACAGTTACAACATTCAAATTAATTGATGTTTGAAATCACCAAGGAAGACCAACAGACTGTAAATAAATCAACCAACAAACTAAATATGCATAAGCCAGCCAGATCACCAATAAAGACGAACAGACACGAATTACATAAACAATTCAAATAACTCACATGGAGGAACAGGCATCAAATGAATGAACCAACCAAATTACTATATTTGATGAACATACTACCAATAAATGAGGCAACCAGTCAAGCAGCCAAGCGACCAATCACGTAAATTAGCCAACAAGTCAAGCAATCCAGCAAGCAGAAACAGACGATAGGGTGATTATGGTTTCGTGCCGGCAGGTTTTGCCTGTCTGTGTTCAGATCAAATCAGGTGCTTCTCCTGTGTCTCTCGCTCTCTCTCTCTCTCTCTCTCAAAAAAAAAAAAAAAAAAAAAAAAAAAAAGAGGACGTGGAAGGAGAGAGGAAACGGAGAGGGAAGGGTGGAAACGGGCGGAAGGCGGTCGTGAAACTGATGATGGTCTTTTTCACAACAAGAAAGGCGGCCGACACGAATATCAATTTTTATGCACGGGGAAAGGAGGGAAGAAAAGAAAACTGTCCAGAGTGTTCCCCGTGTTGCCCGTTGTCCGACGTTGTGAGCAGGCAATAATGCCAGTGATTTTACTCTCCTCTGTCTGTCTGTCTGTCTGCTTGTCTGTCTGTTTGTCTGCCTGCCTTTTTTTGGCTATCCGCTCCTTTAACTTAAATGAGGTCAGGAGGACTTGGAACATAGAAAAAAAGGGAGAAAAACCAGCATCAAAAAGGCGTTGTCTTTTGTTTACATCAGGACTTCACTGAAACAGATAATTAAAATCCCTTGATTCATTAAGTCCAACAATCAGAACACGAGGCAATTACAATCAGGTATGATGACCGTAGTTTAGTGTGCATGTCAGCCTCTTTCACTTTTTCATCATCATCATCATCATCATCATCGTCATCGTGTTCGTCGTCGTCGTCCTCTCTCTCTCTCTCTCTCTCTCTCTCTCTCTCTCTCTCTCTCTCTCTCTCTCTCTCTCTCTCTCTCTCAATAATAGAGAAGGGAAGGCATGGAGCAAACCCTGTCTCCAGATGTAAATGAATTATTTATTTTGTTACTGGCAGATGATTAGCTTTGTTGTCAGAAACCCCAGTGGGCATTCAGACCCAGTTGAACAATTTGTGTAATGCAGCATCAAGACTTCAACTTGAAGGAAATATAAAAAGGAGCAAAATTGTTGTATTTAGGAAATTGGGTTTCCTTGCAGCAAGAGAGAGATGGCCTTCTAATGGGGACCAAATGGCTGTTGTTAATTGTTACAAATATCTTGGTATTTATTTTTCAACCCGACTTTGTATGCTAAAAAAGTTTTTAGACGTCCACGCAAAAACATCTAATGATTTAGTTTATGGAGATACTGGACGTTATCCTATTTATATAATTCACGTGTGTGCAGTGTATCAGACGCTGGCTGAAAATATCACGTATGAATGATAGTAGGTTACCTTTGAAGGCTTACAAAATGCTGTTCTGGTTAGATTCACATGGTAAATCCATATGGGCGTCAGGTGTTCGTAAGGTACTACTATTTCTACATGGGTCTTGGGTTTTTGTTTGGCTGAACGAGGGTGTGGAAAATGTGCAATATTTCTTGCAAGTATTTCGTCAAAGATTCATTGATAACAGATGGCAAGACTGGTATGAACATATTCAGAAAAGTGTTAGGTTTTCATAGTACAGAACATTTTAAATCATCCAATAATTGTGAAATGTATCGTTCACGTGATATTGACAGACATATCAAGAATTACATGACAAAGTTCAGATTTGGTGTTTCAGATATAGCAGTGCATCGTAAAAGTATAATGGAGTTCAGGATGACAGTTTCACATGTCCACTATGTAAAAAGGTAAACGATAACGAACTACACTTTTTGTTGCTCTGGCCTGTTCTCAGTGATCTACGGCAGGACTTTATTCAATTTAAATACTATATGAAAACCCATGTCAGTTGCGCATGAATCTACTAATGACGAACAGAAATCAAAGTATTGTGAGGAATTTGTGCAGATATTTGTATAGAGCCTTCAAGAGGCGATCTGTTGTGCTCAGCTAATAAATGTATTGATATGTCGATGTTATATGAATTTTGCCATCCAGATCGAATTTAGTATCTGAGTCAGTAGATTGTACTTCGTGCCCTTGTACAACAGATTTTACTTCACACATTTTCTGTTTTATGTATTATTTTTTATGCATTGCTTGTTGCTGTTGTTGTAATCACCGTGTAAGGTATTGAAAGTAATCCTCCCTCAGAAGGGGCTGTGGCCTATCTGAATAAATTTCATTCATTTCATTCTCTCTCTCTCTCTCTCTCTCTCTCTCTCTCTCTCTCTCTCTCTCTCTCTTTGGGGAGCTGTTGGTATCAGCTGGTGGACAGCATGTGGGATCGCATCTGAAAAAATAGTAAATCATAAGTGTTACAGACATCGTTGTGGACTCATCGCTGGCAGACTGCTGTTGTTAGCTGCCATGCCTTCAGAAACGTTGAATTTTTGATAGCGATGTGGTCTCTTTGTCTTTGTTTTTTGTGTGATTTATGAAGAAACGTGCAAATTCAAATCTGCCGAGACTACATTGACATCTATCATTTGTTTTGCCTTTAATCAAACTCGCTTTTGCACACGTTAAATCTATTTGGAAGCAAATCAATACAAATTTCGGCATTCAGCATCCAGAGAATCAAGCACTGACACAAGCCTGACTGCATCCACGTCAAAAAAAGTTTGAATACTGAGAGAGAGAGAGAGAGAGAGAGAGAGAGAGAGAGAGAGAGAGAGAGAGAGAGAGAGAGAGTCAAGACACAAAAGTTTATTCAGATAAAGGCCTAGGCCCCTTACTGAAGGAGGATGCACATGAACTGAACTAAACAAGACAAAGGATCCAATGACATAAACGAATACAAGAATCAATAACCAATTAACATTTTTCTTGAAATATATTGAAAAATACCATTCTACGAGCTCACGATTTGCAGTCTGTTGAGAGCTTGGTAAATATACATAGTTAAATCTTTTAATGTGGTCTCATTGCTGCTTGACATTAGCAAAGTTAATCTAAAAATACATGGAACCTTGTAGTATTTTGGCTGGATAAATTTACCCTAAGATCACCAGGGCAGGCAGCAGAATAAAAAGTGTACTTCATCTTCTTTACCAATGTGACGGTAGGTAAGCATATTTTCATTTCTGACATTATATCTAAAACATTGACAAGCAATACCAGACACACCAAATCGAAACTTGGTAAATTCGCTCTTAATATATCTATTCTTTTTCAATTCGATATAAGTTTGTTTCAGGTGAGTGGTTTTAAACAACCTGTACCAAGAAAAGAAAATCTATCGCTACAATATATGTGATGATGAAGTCCGGCCACCTACATTCAATGATTCTTTTCAATTTGATCTGTCTGGTATTGCTTGTCAATGTTTTAGATATAATGTCAGAAAAGTTCTTATCGGCAGCACTGCTGAAAAATTGCTGAGAAGCCTGTAACCCTAGTCACGGGTAATGTAGCCGCATTGGTGAGGAGCATGCAGAGTTATACAGCTGGTCATCATCACCGCTGAAATAGCCGAACTGGTGAGAAAACCTGCAAAAACACATCCGGGGTGGCTGCATTGAGGAAGATTTTCTGATAAACTCGCAAGACATAGTCACGGCTCACGTAGCCGCATTGCTGGATAACATGCAAAGTTATATATATATATATATATATATATATATATATATATATATATATATATGTGTGTGTGTGTGTGTGTGTGTGTGTGTGTGTGTGTGTGTGTGTAAACATGTAGCCGCATTGCTGGAAAACATGCAAAGTTACATATATAAACATGCCAAGACACAACTGATGTAGCCACACTGAGGAAAGATCGTTGAGGGAGACTTGCTGAGAAACCTGCAAACCATTGTCACGGCTAATATGGCCGCATTGCTGAAAAAGATGCAAAGTTATATATATATATATATATATATATATATATATATATATATTGGTGAGGAGCATGCAGAGACCGTGTACCGTGAGTCCGGCTCTGCCTACCATCTCCACAGAGCAAGTGTCTTGCAACTTAATATTTGCGTTCAAACGCACATCATCTGCATCATAAATATGCTCAGCAAAACCTTTGATGATGGAATGACCTAGTAACAAGACATGAGGCATGTTAGGCAGCGTATAGGCCCCGATGGATGCGGATCTTACCTTGCAATTTTTTCGATTTTTTTGTGGAGCAGAGAGTGCGTCTTCACTGCTAGCGTGTTACTCGAAAAAGGAAGTGCTTTTACGCATGCCTGACATACGTCGAAAAGGGAAGTGCTTTTGCTCATGCCTGACATGCGTTAAGACTTCTGTGTTACCGGAAAATACCGAATAATCGCACTCCGCCACAAATTCCCTTATGTCCCATAAGGACTTTTCTGACATTATATCTAAAACATTGACAAACAATACCAGACACATCAAATCGAACTTGGTAAATTCGCTCTTAATATATCTATTCATTTTCAATTCGATATAGTTTTTTTTTCAGGTGAGTGGTTTTAAACAACCTGTACCAAGAAAATCTATCGCTAGTATATATGTGATGATGAGGTCCGGCCACCTACAATCAATGATTCTTTGCTTAAAAGACGTTAGAAAAACCTGACATATTTTGAACACCCTGATTATCCCAAACAAATGAAAATAGGAATTTAAACACAGTGGCGGACATTTGTAGCCGATGTCTTCTTACCATTGGCATCTAACTTAAATAAAATTTTGTACGCTTTAAAAGACAATGTGTCTTCATTCTTGTCAGTTTCAGCCAGTATCTGGTACATTTAACATATGAATTGAGGTAAATAGGATATCTAACTAATTCGCCATAAACAAGATCATTTGGCGTTCGAATGTCGACACTAAGAAAGCGTTTCAATGCAAACAAATGTACTTTTTCTATTTCCGTAGTAGTTTTCTCAAAAGCCCATATTTCCGCACCGTACTGTAACATTGGCTGGATGTGTGAGTCAAATACTTTACTAAACACACTGAAAGCATTGCAATCTAGCTTATACAGAATAAGATATAAGAGAATAAGTGCTTTCTTTCCTTTGTTAGCTATATTTTGACATGCAAAACTAAAAGTAAGTCTTGTTGAGAAATATATTCCAAGATACTTGTATGCATTTACTACCTGAACTTTCTCATTTCCATGGTTGCATTTCTCACTCGCCGACAATATCCACCCTTACGAAAAACAATAATATCACTTTTGTCCATGTTTACTTTTAGTTCTAATTTACGTGCAGTGTTTTATAAGCTATTCAACTGCCTTTGTAAACCGACACTGTTATAGACAATAAAATAGTGTCATCAGCAAAAAGTAGAATAAACAGTTCTATGAGATCGAACGTAACTCGGTGAAGACCATTCTCAATTATTTCCAAAGCCAGCTCATTTATAAAGAGTGAAAACAAAACGGGACTACAAACACCTCCTTGCGTAACCCCACGTGTACGTTTTAACGCATCAGACAATGGTGCCCCAGATCTTGCTGTTGCCTTTACTTCTATATACATATTTTTAACACAGCGATACAACTTGCCCTTGATTCCATTCTTGATTAAAACTGGCCACAACAACTTTCTAGAAATAGAGTCAAATGCCTTTT
Organism: Conus betulinus; assembly: GCA_016801955.1. Lineage (NCBI taxonomy): Eukaryota > Metazoa > Mollusca > Gastropoda > Neogastropoda > Conidae > Conus > Conus betulinus. Next base: position 246,836 of record JADBJO010001286.1, read on the forward strand.
CAAAGTCCACAAAGGCAACATACAATTTTTTTTGTTATAGGCAAATTGTTTTTGGATAGCAGCAAATAAAGTAAAAACATGGTCAATCGTTGAATATTCGTTCTTAAATCCGGCCTGGTGCTCACCTGTAATATTATCTGGCCAATCCATTCTTGTAATCTGTTATTGATAATTGAACTATATAACTTGCTACTTACGTCACACATAAAAAGATACCTCTATAGTTGTTTACGTCATTAACATTACCTTTATTAAATAAAGGAATAATGATGGATTTTGTCAGTTTTTTCGGATAAATTCCATTTTCAAATAAATGGTTATATATGTTACGAAGAAATTAGCAACAAACTCACCGGCATTTTTGAAAAACTCACATATAAGTCCATCCAGACCAGCAGACTTACCGTTCTTGAGTTTTGTAATGGCATGTAAAACGTCTTCTTTAGTTATTGGCCTATGAATTACATTCTCATCATTGTCTTCAACGGAGATACCTTCAGTTATCTCTGTTTCGTCTTTTTCTAAGACAGTTTTGAAATGATCAAACCATTCATTTGCAGATATATCATTTGAAGGTTGGATTTTCTTTTCGAAATCTTGTGTACTGTGTCCCAGAAAATCCTTTTGACTTTTACAGAATTTACCAATTCATTTACTAACGAATCGTTACGATCTTTTTGCTTTCTTTTATTTAGGTTTTTATATTCACGTCTCGCAATGCAAAGTCTTTTTCTAATCTTTACATCTAACGTTTTTCTAAACCTTCTCAGCAAGCTTCGTACTTCACGTCGCGCTCGTCTACATTCATGATCGAACCAATCCTTCTCTTTGATTTTTCTATCTACCTGTATCTTTCTCTCCATGTGACTAGCTTGTTCTTTAACAATATGACTAAACATGTTCAGAGATTCATTTACATTTCTATATATAAGACCTTCTGCGATTTCTAACTTCTGATGAACATGATGTGAGTTCATGGCAAGAGTGAAACGTTCAGCATATGTTTCTTCCCAATACTTAATCATAAATTGAGCATTTTCTACATTAGGCCTGCGACTAATACATTCTTTTTCTGCTACACATTCGAATACACAATAGAAGAGGTAAATGATCAGATTCAATTCTTTCGACAACCCTTAATGTCAGACGGTCATAGAAAAAAAAACAAGTTTCAAAATGATAGAAAGTAATCATTGACACCGATTCCCGTGTCTGAAATATACGTATAACGGCCTTCAAGGTCATCAAAACATACACCATTACAAATACATAAGTCCAAAACAGTGCACATGCTAAGTAGCTTTTTTTCCATTTGAGTTGAATACAAAGTCTTCTGAATATCTCTGTAGTTAACTATTTATATCCTTAGTATGGTTGACATGGAGGTCGTTATCATGTAAAGTTTCAGGAAAGATAGTAAGTCCTAGCGTTCATGTCACCACAAATTAATACATCAACATCATCTAAACACAGTAATTTACTTTACAACACACTCCTCCAACATATCATTCCGTTATCAAAACCGTACAATGAGTAATATGGAACATTTTCTGGAGGTACATAAGCACAGACAAACTGGACATTTTTATTTAGTCCTAAGAGATATTTTTCCAATTTAACAATAGGCAATACTTGTTGTCTTAATCAAATGGATTAATGCAATGGAGAAGACATTTACAAATCAAAACCATAATGCCTCCGGAACATCTCCATTGCGTTGCCAATTTTACAGCTGGTTTGAACAATATTTTATGATCATGAAAAATGCTGTCATAAAAAATTTCTACAAACGTTTCTACAAACGAAACAAAATCAAAGGAAGACACAAAGTTAACAAATCTGCATCATTCAATCTTGATAATAGACCACACACAATCCAATGCAAAAATGATACGGTATTTACAGGAGTGTCTACGTTTCCAGAGTTTCCACTATCTCCATCCGCGCCACTTGCATTGCTTTCATCACCCGTTCGGTCAAGGTCATTGAGATTGTCATCCGTTTCTTTTGATTCCTTTTTATTGTTTTTACACAGCCCATCCGTTTTACGTTTGCGTTTATACTTACATTTCCAACAATCACAAACTTACCATTTTCACAACTCATCATCAGAGCATATTTCCTTACCATGAGTATGAGATCCGTTATTTTTATTATCGTTTTTAGATGTACAATTGTCAGGTAGACTCGCACAGAACGCTTCGATTTCCATAGGTTCCCCAGTCATGTTGTCACCCTTACATCAATTTCACTCTCAGAGATATAGTCACCTGTCACACGATCATATTTGTCTGTTCTATCTACAGTCACATAGTCCCCAGTGTCAGTCTCACTTTCACCATCATTGACAGATACATTTCCTGACGCACTGTCACATCTACTTTCAGTACATTTCGAAATCTCACTACACATAGCACAATTATTTACAGTATAAGCATATGAGGTGGTTTTTCTTTTAATACTCTCGTCATCATTATCATCAAGGCTTACCATACATACAAGAAACACAATCATTTGACATATGATACATTATATGTTCATTTGACACACTGACACGACCGATGCCGTTCACACGGCAAAGTTGTTTAACGTTCGAGCAACACGTGCTCTGCACGGACACATTGCACGCCGGTTTTAACTCGGCACAGTTCACTGACCCACTAACTTTTTGCGCTCGTGCATATTTTCCCCTGACATCTTGAGGTGACCTTATATTTTTGATACCTGTTAAACCTTTTAGGCAGGATAACTTCAGATTACAAGGCCGGCCGTATCTTCATTTCAGTGGAACAAGAGAGAGAGAGAGAGAGAGAGAGAGAGAGAGAGAGAGAGAGAGAGAGAGAGAGAGAGAGAGAGAGAGACTGCTGCGGATGCGAATGCGAATATTTATTCAGATTAAGGCCATAATCCATACTGAAGGGGTGGTACCCGAAATACACATAATATTAATTACTGTCATGAAAGAAAATGACAAGAGAAAACAAGTACATAACATACAATGTTATTAGGAATACACAGTACGTAACCTCTTTTGTGCCTCATAAATGTACATAGCAAGGTTGAAGACAATGTCTTCATTTCTTAACGCCAGGAGCAAATTAACTCTGAAAATACAAGGGTCAGAATAATACTTTGGCTTCATGAATTTTATCCTAAGTTCATGAAAAGCAGAACAGCAAAAAAGGGAATGGATTTCATCTTCCTTGGCCAGGTTACATAAACGACATGTCAGTTTATTATCACTCACAGCACTGTATCTGAAACGGTGACGAGCTATATCAGAAACACCAAATCTTAACTTACTTAGCGCACTCCTAATATATCTGTTCGTATCCATTTAATGTATGGCTCTTTCGCATTAGTTTGTTTTAAAGAGTCTGTATTGCGCAAATCTGTCACTGCTATAAATATGGTCATGCCAGTCCTGCCTTCTGCGGTCAATAACTCTTCGTTAACATCTCAAGAACCCTACAATATTTTCAACGCCCTGGTTATCCCAAACATAAGCAAAGCCATATGAATTTAAACAGTGACAAACATTAATAGCCCGTGTCTTCTTGCCATTACAATCCAAATTTCTTAATATGTTATAAGTTTTAAAAGGTATTTTAATTTCGTCCATTCTTGTTATTTTCAGCTAGTATTTAATGTATTTCAAAAAACGAATAACATAAATCGGATATCCTATCAGATCACCATATGTTAAATAATTCAGTGTTCGATTATATACCTTTAGAAAATTTTTTTTATATATACAAGTGCACATTTTCGATTACGATGCTTTTCTCAAGTGCCCAAATTTCTGTTCATATTGTAAGATTGGCTGCACCTGAGAGTCAAACAGCTTTGAGAAAACTGGAAAAGCGTTACAATTCAGTTCATATAAAATGTGAAGTATAACTGTAACTGTTTGCAATACCTTGGCATCCACAAATGAAACTTAATCTGGTTGTGAAATAAAATCCTGAATACTTATAGGCATTGAGTACAGCAACATACTGACCGTCATAAATCCATTTCTCATTTTGCGCCAAATGACCACCTTTATGAAATACAATAATATTGGTCTGATTCATATTTACTTTGAATTCTAGTCTGGTTGCAGCAGAATACAAGCTATTCAGCTGTCTTTAAAGTCCAACGACCGTTGTAGACAACAAGACTATATCGTCGGCACAAGCAACACAAATAT
>JADBJO010001286.1:256027-281027 GCA_016801955.1 Conus betulinus
AGACGAAAGGAAATCGTTTCTTATATGCATAATTATATTCTTGGTTTATCGTAAAAAAGGTTTATGTGGAAATCCCCCCCCCCCCCCCCCCCCCCCCCCCCCCCCCCCCCCCCCCATGATTTCGAAAAGGTCTATGTGGAAATCCTTTCCTCCCAATGTGTAAAGCATGTTTTCGAAAAGGTCTATGTGGAAATCCTTTCCTCCCAATGTGTAAAACATGATTTCGAAAAGATCTATGTGGAAATCCTTTCTCCCCATGTGTAGAACATGATTCCGGAAAAAAGAGTATGTTCTATTTATATTGTATTGAACGTTGTAGATTTCGCTATAGGTATTTTTCCCAGGGTGTGATGAAATAAAGTAACTGCTGATTATGAATATGATTAATAACCATGATGAATAATAGCCATGTATAGTAGGCTAGATAAATCAAGGTAGTTTTCAGTTCCCCCAGGTAGAGTCGTTGTCCTGGTGTGACCGGGAACTGGCTGCCACTGCAAGAGGGTCTGGGGCGAAGCCAAGGTCTGCCCCTGTCTCCACCCTGCTGAAGGTGTGGAGAGGTCGACGAGGGAGTCGACAGTAACCCATTCTGCCACTGCTAGAAGTGTCTGGGCGTAGCCGGAGTCTACCCCTGTCTCTGCTCTGCTGAGTGTGTGGAGAGGTCGATGTGGGAGTCGACAGTAACCCGACTTGCCACTGCGCCCAGATCTGGGGCGTAGCCGAGATCTACCCCTATCTCCACCCTGCTGAGGATGTGGAGAGGTCGACGTGGGAGTCGACAGTGACCCGGCGTGCCAGTTGTTCCAGAGCCGCCGCTGCTGCCAACCCAGAGCCGCCGCTTTTGAGCGACCTGTTGGGCCAGTCGTATCAGAGCCGTCGCTTCTGCTGCACCAGGGTCGTCGCGTTTGTAGTGTCAACACCGTGTCTGTGTGTGTGAGCCGCAGGCTCTTGTGTTAGAGCCGTCGCTCCTGTTATGGACAGAGTAGTCGCTTCGGTTCTATGGAGACTGCGAGTTGCTCCTCCTGACTGTGTGGGTCCCAGGAAAGGACTTCCTCTACAGCGGTCTTCGCCAGAGACTTGAGACGACTGAGAATTGTGTTGGGCCGGACGTGGTCAAAAGAAATTAATTTGTATTTGCCTATGTGTGTATGCTTAATGTTACGGCGGTCTTGAATATTCTATCTTATTGATATTGTTGTATGTCGACGTGTTTTGTGTATTTGTGTGTATTGATGGTTTTGGCAGCTTTAAAACAAAAGAAACGTTGGCTTGTTGCCTGGCTGTCCATGTTTCGAATGTGTGGGTGTGTGTGAATTTAAAATTGTACACGCATCCGAATTTCTATAAGACAAACAGACACACGCATCAACGTATCCGTAACAATAGTACTTAAGAAAAATAAAGTGCTTCACTTAGATTTACGAAAAAAAATGATTCCGACTGAAATCACCATGCCATATGAAGACAAAAGGGAAGGAGGAGGAGGGGAGGGGGGGAGGACAGTACACATCTACACGACCGAAAAATTTCGCCAGCGTACCCAGCAAATGGAGGGAATTTGGTTAGCAAAGAAAACTCATCGTCATAGAGGTTGGAGCAAGGGGTTTGTGGGCTGATCAGTCTATGATCTATGATCTTGTGAAACAGCTTTCGATTAATGGCAAGAAGAAGACCAGAACCACTAAGGGATAGGGTAGAGGCAGCTGAAAAGAGTTCCAGTTAGATCTGGTGAAGGAGGAATACTCATGATCTTAGAACGGGTGTTAGATGGCACTGGGTAAGATATACGTGAAAAAGGGCCAACGGCCAATCATTCAGGCGTTACAGGTTTGAATCCTGGCGGCACGAAAAAACATTTCGAGGTTGAAGGGCATCTTGGAGTAATGACCTGGGTGCAACTCGTCCCACTTAGACAAGGAGGAGTTCAGGGCAGAACGATTAAAATGTGGGGGAGGGGGAATACTCATAAGACCTGTTGCCAAGTTTTCTCTTGAGTTTATTCCTACCAAACCCTTTGCTCAATACTAGCTGCAAATCCTGTTACGCCCAGGCTTTCTAAAATCAGCACACTTGTGACCAAACAATTAGCTACCCACCTTACTGTAAGGCCTGCATCTCTCTCTCTCTCTCTCTCTCCCCTCTCTCTCTCTCTCTCTCTCTCTCTCTCTCTTTCTGTGTGTGTACGTCGCTGTCTGTCTGTCTGTCTCTCTCTATGTCATTGTTGCTGTCGCTGCTTTTTGTTCTTTTTCCTTTCCATCATTGAAATCTCTCTCTCTCTCTGTCTCTCTGTCTCTGTCTGTCTGTCTGTCTGTCTGTCTGTCTCTCTCTGTCTCTCTCTCTCTCTCTCTCTCTCTCTCTCTCTCTCTCTCTCGTATATATATAATACGTTCACTCCAAGCCGGTCCCGTTAACACGTGCATTGCAGGAGAGAATTTGTGCACAAATGTGTTAATGTGGCTGTCTCAATTCCTCGCCATGAAGTATTGTTCTTGTCAACACCACAGTCGAGAACAATATCCGTTCATTTGCGGTGGGGGAGAGGTGTCTGGGATTAATTTCAGAACCTATTCCTGAAATGAAAAAACTCAACAACATACGATGACTGATGAAATGGAAATGGGTAGTGTCACACTGCAGGGGAGTGGATGTGGCGAGGTGCGTGTGGATGGTTCCCTCACCCCGCGTTCTGATTCAGGCTATCAGACACGAAGGGCCCGATGAAAGGTTCGAACACATGTATTTATGTAAAAGTTCTCTGAAATGATTGATGGAATGATGGTCGGTGGTCAATGTGAGAATGATAATAGACAATGCGTTATGACAAAGCTTTCACTCACTGACTCACACCAGGCTACTAACAAGATTTGTACATTAATGCGTGTATGCATGTGTGTGCAGGTATTTGGCGAATGATACGTATCTTGGTTGCGTCGTCTTCTCTTGAAACCGGGTTACTCGCCGTCGGTCGTCGTGATCGCTTGTTACCTTGTTACAACAACGTTCATATGATTCCAGGAAGCACTTAGATCCACAGATATCTTCGTGTGTGTGTACATATAAAAAAAAAAAACGTAGGATGTGTGGAGGATGTCATCGGGCAGGATGGGGAAGATAGGTCCATGGAGACGAAGGAGGGGACGAAGAGAGAGGAGAGGAAGGCGCAGGAGTCGGAGAATTAAGCGTGTGTGTGGATGTGGAGTGGGAGGAGGAAGGCGAAAGCGTGTGAAGAAAAGTGGGAGGGTTTAGAAGGGAGAACCAATTTGTGAACGTATTGATGAAGATATATGAAACTACCAGGACTATTTCTTTCCCTTTTTTTCATTTTACCTATCTTACCTTCTTATGAGGGAGGAGGATCCAGAAACTATTACTCCCTCAGAAACACAACACACACCCCCGCACCCACATGCACCTACCCCCCCCCCCCCCCCCCCCCCCCCCCCCCCCCACACACACACACACACACACACACACACACACACGCACACAGGCACACGCGCATTCCAGAGTCCTACCCACCACTCCTCTTATTGTGCTAAACGATACGTCTGTGTCAAACACACAGATGCAATTACAATAATGGCGCAGAGAATGCTAGGTAGGTATTGAAGGTCTGACTTGTTCGCTGGGCACAGGTCCAACAACTGCTAAGTCGTATTCATGAGACCCTTGTCTTAAATCTTTTCATCTTGATCATTCATTAATTTATCAATCAGCTGTATATCCTGCGTTCTGTTTCGTAGCTTAGCAGATGTGCTGTGCACATTTTTAGTGTCAAGAAGCGCATACCTATCGATCAGAGCCTTGCCGGACATTTATACCGTTGGAACCCATACTTTTTGTCAAGGAACAAAACCTTGCTGCACATGAATAGTGTCAAGTGACACATACTTTTTGTCAGGGAACAAAACCTTGCTGCATATGAATAGTGTCAAGTGACCCATATTTTTGTCAAAGAACAAAGCCTTCGTGTGTGCGTTATTGTCGCCTGTTAATTTACCCATTTGTAAAAGGACCAAAGCCTTGGTGTACATAGTGTTGTCCTTCAATCTAAGCGAGTTGTCAAAGCAGGAAGCCTAGGTGTACATTTCTATTGTCCGCTAAAATTTGTATCCAGCAATAAGACACTGGTGTGTATTACTGTCCATGGTCTGAAGTAGTGTCACGACCGATTTACATAAGCCACTACCGTCATTTATAGTGACATCCCTGCGATAAGCTTCGTAAGTGTCATAATCGATCTTTAGTGATGCCACTGCCATCATTTTCAGCGATATCTCTGCAATAGTCTTAAGTGGTAGTACGATCGATTTACAGCGATGTCACTGCCGTCATTCACAGCGATAGTCTCTGCTATGATTTGAAGTTGTGTATCATATGGTTTATAGTCATGCCGTTGCTATATCTTTTACCTGAGATGTCTCTGCTATGATTTGAGGTGGTCTCACAACCGATCTAAGGTGATGCCACTGCCAACATATACAGTGATATTCCTGCTATAGTTTGAAGTGGTGTAACAACCGATTCATAGTGACGACGTTGCTATGAATCACAGTCGCATCTCTGGTATGAATTAATGTGGTGTCATAACAATTTTGCAGTGACTTCAGCGTCGAATACCGTGTGCCTCTGCTATGATTCGAAATGACAACCACAGATTTGCATAATGCTACTGCAATCATTCACAGTTGTATCTCTGCTGTCAGTCGAAGCAGTGTCATGAGAAATTATCGGTAAAGTCACTGCCATAATTCAGAGCCATGCTTCATGCCAGTTTATTGCCTTCCTTTATGGGCTGAGGTGCATAGCTGTCGTCTTGTTGTTCCTTTTAGTGCCAGTACCGTAAGGTGACCTGTTATGAGTAGATTATCTGCAAGCTATCTTTATAGGCTCCAAGCACAACAAGAACATCATGTACATAATGGCCTAGAACTAAGAACTTAAACATTACATCTTACATTCTCTCTCTCTCTCTCTCTCTCTCTCTCTCTCTCTCTCTCTCTCTCTCTCTATATCTCTTTCTCTCTCCCTCCCTCTCAGAAGAGTTTGAGAAGCCACTGAGAGAAGCAGCAAGGCAGTTAAACCAACACGTCATAACCAGCTACGACGATAGCAGCGAAGTAGGAGAACTGGACGGAACTTCGAAGTGGCGTAACCCAGTTGCTACAAGATCACGTCCCTCACAAGCAAGCCAGGTCAAAGCCAAGTCTCTCGTGGGTAGACTACGAGAGACCTTCTGATACGCAAACGGGATAGGGTCCATAAGCAGTACAAGAAATCTGGGAACGAGGCCCTCCAGGCCAATTTTAAGGAGCTCAAGCGACTCATCCAGAAACATCTACGCCGTGCCTATTGGAGTTACATCGAAGACCTGATTAGTAATGAAAGCCCAACTACCCCAAAGAAGACGTTCTGGAGCTATATTAAAACAAGAAAAACAGAATGTGTGGGCGTTTCTTCACCGAAGGACGCAGGAAAGCTGATCACGGACCCCAAGGAACAAGCCCAGCTACTCAACAGCCAGTACCACTCTGTCTTCAGCCCACAAAACACCGTTACTGCTGAGGAGTTTGAACGACGTTGTCCACCACCATCTGACCTCCCTATCTATCCAGCCTGTGACGATACCTCCATCACAGAAGAGGGAATGAAGAATCTGCTGGCAAACATGACCCGAATAAAGCACCAGGCCCCTGACGGTATCTCCCCGAGACTCCTGAGGATGGTAGCGGACGAAATAGCACCAGCCTTCACCTTGCTCTTCCAAAATTCCTATAGAACCGGAATACTGCCTCTAGACTGGTAGCTGGCCCATGTCATCCCCGTGTTTAAGAAAGGAGAAAGGTACCAGGCAGCCAACTACCGCCCTATCTCCCTCACCTGCATAGCCTGCAGATTGATGTAGCACATCTTTACCAGCCATATGATGTTCTACCTTGAGACCTACAACATTCTCTATCCAAAGCAGCAAGGCTACCAAAGCGACGGTCCTGCGAGACTCAGCTTCTCAGGTATGTGGACGAGACGACAGAAGAACTTGAAAGAGGCAACCAGGAGGACACCATTGTCCTTGATTCTCCAAAGCCTTTGACAAAGTCAACCACGCCCTTCTTGTCCACAAATTACGTCGCTACGACATCGGAGGCTGCACCAGTGCATGGATTGAGCATTTCATCAAAGACAGACAGCAGGCTGTTGTAGTTGAGGGAGCCAGATCCGACTTTGTTCCTGTGGAATTGGGAGTCCCACATGGATCAGTCCTTAGGCCATGCCTCTTCTTGCTTTACGTCAACGACCTCCCTGACGGCATCAAGTCAAAAGTCCGTTTGTTCGCAGACGATACCATGTGTAGCTGGACCATTAAAAGGAAAGTAGATCAGAAGACGCTGCAAGATCTAAACTCTCTCACCATCTGGGAGAAGAAAACGGTCTATGGAGTTCCATCTTCAGAAGTGCTCCACACTGAGCGCCACCCGCAAGCTGAGCACCAGCCTTCACCTTGCTCTTCCAAAATTCCAATAGAACCGGAATACTGCCTCTAGACTGGTAGCTGGCCCATGTCATCCCCTTCATGGGCACACTCTTGAGAATGTCAGTAGTGTAAAATACCTGGGAGCCACCATCCAGGATGACATGAAGTGGGAATCCCATATCAATGCCATCACCAGCAAAGCCAACAAGACCTTAGACTTTCTCCAGTGCAACTTCAAGGTCGGCAACAAGAGGACGAAAGAAACCGCGGCGTATAAAATCCTTGTTTGTCCGATGCTTGAGTATACAGCCACTGTATGAGATCCATACACTGCAACTGAGACCCAGGCCATCGAAAAATTTCAACGCAGAGCAGCAAGATGGGACTCAAACTCCTACTGCCAAACTTCATGCGCTGACTCCATCCTAGAATCCCTCGACTGGCCCACACTCCAACAGCGACGACAGAGTGCTCGCCTGGAGATGTTCTATAAATACCATCATGGACACATCTCCATCAGCTCCATCTACCTGCCAAAGCTAACGAGCAGCAGGCTGAGCGCCAGGAAGAACAACTCCTCCAGCTGCAACATTCCTTCCCATAGAACTAAATATCGACAGATGTCGTTCTTCCCAGGATTATTCCGCAATGGAATAGACTATTCCGCAATGGAATAGACTGCCTCAGAGGGTCGTGATGGCCGAGTCGCTGGACTCTTTCAAGTCCAGGCTGGCCTCTGACCCGTAAACACCAAACTTCAAGTCCTCCTTACCGCCCCCCCACCACCTCCCACCCCACCATGCCAGTCGCTGCTTCCTGCTCAAATACCCCTCACCCCAAATTTTACTGACACCCTCACTACCGCGCTAAAAAATGCAACCTCCCTAAGTGCCGCATAATCATCAACATAACGATGTTGCCGGCCTAACAGAAGAAGAACAACAAGAAGTATTTCTTGCGACCTTATTCATATTACTTCAGCATGAAAATTTCTTGAAATTAAAATCACTTCCCTCCGACTTCGTATTGTACCTTCATCATAGAAGATTTTAACACCCCATTCTTTGTTCCATCTTTCAATTTCATTTTTTTTGTTTCATAGGATTCTTGTAAACAAATAACATCCATCTTTTCCGTTTTTAAGAAATTAAACATCGATCTTCTTTTGATTTGTTTTGTAACCCTCTTACATTCAAAGAGGTAATACGTATATTGTTCATCGTAACATTTATTGTTTCTTTCAGTTTCCTTCTGTACCCCTTTTGTTTTCATGGACATCCATAAAAATAAAACTGACATGCACATCATCATATTAACCATAATTATCATGACACATTTCAAGCAGTACTCAAACTCACAGTCCGTTGGACGATAGCCAATCCGTCGTCAAAAGGTCGATTGGGTCACACACAGCGACTACTGCCACCCTTCAACCGTCGCCCTCTCAGAGTCGGCACGCACAGGGCTGACTGAACCCGAGTCCTTCCGTCTAGGCACCTTCCCCGTCCCCTCTCGGGCTTAATCGCTCTCTGAAACGGCCGCGCTTGGGGGTGTCTGACCGTACACGACGACCCTGTTCAAGAGAAGACAGGAGGGTAGTCTGGCGGGCTGATGATCGGCTCCTGTCAACACGCTTATCAGGCTATGTACCATCGTTTGTAGCTTTTTGTTTGCTGTGTGTCTTTACTTTGCGTTTGGTCTGTGTCGGTTGGTCATTGTTTTGTTTGTCAGTGCAACTGTTAGAGAGTTGGCATGACTGGTCACCCCGTTTATGGCCCAGTTTGTTTACATTCTCTGCAAACTACATCATTCTTGCACCCTGACACATGATGACCAGATTGGGAAAAAGCAAGCAAGAACAACTGCCTTTTGCAGACTTTTGTTCTCTGTGATTAATCTTCGCTGAAAAAAAAATCTGTCTTCATGATTTTTTCAAGTGGAGACTGGGGGACGGTAATAAAAAGAAATATTCGGCCCGTTAAGAATCTTGTTAGCTTATAATCTTTGTCTCGGGCTCGCTCCATTCTTATCTGCGAACGCAGTTCACAGCCAGCCTGCGCAAGGGCATGTTCAATTTCAGAGTCCGCAACTGAGATAGGGAAGTCCTCTATCCAGACTTTTGTGGTTGATTTTTTCCTCACCTGTATCTTGAAGAATGTCAAGGTTGGTGTTGGATTCCTGAGTGAGGTGTCACGTAAAACTAGTCCCTTCACTAGAAGTTCCCGGACGGGCCCCCTTGCTTGCTGGGAAGATACGCCATAGACCTCTGTTTTGGGCTCCGAGGATGGAACCTTGTCCCGCCACTCTTTCGGCAGCCAAACATGCCTCCAGTACCGACGGCTGATCATCAAGGTTGTCCGGGATGTCTTTCAGTTTCAAAAAGACAGGATTTACAGTAGAAAATGTTGCCATGATTTCCCGTAACAAACAAACAAGATGCAAAAAATATAAACGTACTCCCAGTTTATCTTGAATACGCGTGAGATATTCCATAAAGAGGAAAAACCGTTTGGGGCCGTTATAGCCGTTAGTAACGGCTATAACCGTAAATCGGCCATCATCTGTGACCCATAATGTACAAACCTACAAATTTTCAGAAAGATCGGCCAAGTACTTTCTGAGAGATCTCCATAAAGATGAAAACCGTTATTGACCGTTACAGCCGTTAGTAACGGCTATAACCTTTAGTAACGGCTATAACGGTAAAATAAAACATCGGGCATCATCCGTGACCCATAAGAAACATACCTACAAATTTTCAGAAAGATCGGCCCAGTCTTTTTGTTTGGAGCGAGTGGAACACATTTTGACTACGGACAGACAGACGCACACACACAGACAGCATTCCCATTGTAAAGTACTCCCTGTTCCATAAGAACTGGGAGTACAAAAAGAAACGGTTGAAGTGCTGTGACTGACGAGAAAAAAGCCCATGCTAAGAACTCGCTTCAAAGTCAACTACGGTCCGAGCAGACAGCGACCACTTCGTGATCGCTCGCGACGAGCATCACTCGCCAACTGCAGAAAAGTATTGTTCAGTGAAAATAATGAGAGCTGCAGATGTGGTAAAACACCTCACGGTCGTGACCAGTGCAGAAAAGAAAAACACTGCATCCACTGTAAAGGAGACCACTCTGCAGCATTTCGTGGCTGCCCAGAGAAGAAGATTGCGGGAAAAAAAGAAAGTGAAATCACAAACATACATGTCATTTCATATCGCACTGAAACAGGCCAAGACTAACTAACCCCCCCCCCAAAAAAAAAAAAAAAAAAAAAAAAAAAAAATCCCGTGCTACATCATATGCACAGGCTGTTTGCAGTTCTATAAAAACCCAGGCGCAGTGCACACAGGCTGAAATCAAATACTCTACAGTCTCAACGCCAACCGAACATGTTCAAGATATACAGTGTGTCAGAGCAGCAAACCACCTGAACATTGTCATGACAAAAGACTAGATGAACTGCAAAATCGTCTAAAGATGGTGCACACACCGTTAAACATCCACCACTCAGATGGTCTGCAGTCTCTTGCTGGTAACTGTTAAAGGGAAAAGACATACGTCACGCAATTTGTCAAAGATGTTCCGTGAGCCTAAATCTCATGATAAAGCCTCCGTCTGCGGTGACCTTGCCTTGTTTCCATGCAGTCAACCAGTGGTCAACCGAGTGACCATTCCAGTACTTCAGGGCATCAACCAGTGGTCAACCGAGTGACCATTCCAGTACTTCGGGGCAGTCAACCAGTGGTCAACTTGGTGACCTTCCCAGTACTTCAGGCAGTCAACCAGAGGTCAACAAGGCGACCTCTCCAGGACTTCTAGACAGTCAACTAGTGGTCAACCTAACGACCTCCAGTGCGTTTTCAAGCCACCACGAAGTAGTCAGCAAGTGATCATTCCCTGAGATGCCCGTCAACCACAAGCTTGCCTGGTGATTGTATTCTATCGCCGCCCTATTTGTTTCATAATGGTCTCCTTGTTACCACTTGCTGCCCTCACTGGAAAAAGTGGTGAAAAAGGTGCACATAATGGTTGTGAACAGAATTAGTTCCTCACCTATTTGCTTAGTATGCTTATAACCATCTGTTTTCACTTACATATCATTTAGATAAATGTAATGATTCTTTATACAAGACTATATATTTTTCGCCTTTATGGATGTAATAATGAAAAGTTCAGGAAGAACAAGCATCAAGAATAGATCTTTTATGCAGTGGAATTGCAGGTCCATTGCGTCAAATCGATAATACTTGAAGGATTATTTAAGCCGTAACAACCTCTTTCATCCACGTAATGTTCCAAAAACGAAGCTACCTAATTTGTAATGGATATTATCCCCCCCCCCCCCCCCCCCCCCCCCACACACACACACACTCCTTTGTATCACCTAGGTCAATCTGGGAAGGTTTCCACCGCAGTCTACATTCGGTGTGGTTTAGATTTTGAGCCTGTTCAGTCCTCAGGCTCAGCAGATTTTACAGGCATATCTCAACAGGTGTAAACGCAAAGATAAATGATCATGTTATTATTTTTTAATGTGTTTATCTTAAAAATAGCCCTTCAGATCTGTATGCAAACTAATTACTCACCCTAGGGAAGTCAAATGATCAATGGATAGCGTGTGGCGATTTCAATGCCAATGCTGCCTTCTGGGAGAAAAATCGCCAGACAGTCACAAATGCTCGTTTTGTAGAATGTAGTAGAGATTCTTCTCTTATATTGCTTAATGACAGGAGAATCAGGAAGATACCTGATACATCAACTCACAGGGCCACCTCCATTGATCTTACACTGTTTTCCCCAAACACGGCTATAATGAGGACTTGGGACGTAGAAGAAGATCCATTGAGAAGTGATCATATTCCTATTACACTAAAACTAAATGAATCACTTCAACTTAGTGAAGGATGTAATGATACAAAACCCAAATTTGTTATTAAAAAGCCGAGTGGGACAAGTTTAGTCACGCCTAACAGAAAGCCTCTCATGTTGTCAGAGAATGAAAGTATTGATGAATTTTATGAGAGATTCACTACACTAAGACAGATCTATCAGCGGTTGAACTGTCAATTTCCAGAAGGAAACCAGTCTGAACTGGAAAGCACTCAGGAAATGCATGGTGGAATCAAGCATGTGCAGATGCTGTTAAGAAAAAAAAATCACGTATAAAAATTGGTTGAAGAAAAGATCAGAATCTAATCATATGGAAAGAAAAAAAGCTAAAAACTATTGCAATAGAGTTTGTGAACAAGCAAAGAGACAATATCGGTCTAAGTATTGTGCTCATGGAGTGTCAGACTACCAAGAGGCCCACAAAGTGTAGAAAAAATAAGAGATTTAAAAAATGGTTTCTGTCTCCACAGTGTGTCAATCAAAGTATAGGATACGACCTTCCCAACCCCTTGGAAAAAGGCCGAAACATTTGTTGATATGTTTGTCAAAATCTGTAGTGATGAAGGATCAACACCAGCTCAACCTAATATGAGTAAAAGAAATGAACGAAACGAGAAATACAGAGATCCTGTTCCGGACAATGAACGTTTTATAAATTCCCCTATTTCTTTTAATAAACTGAGACGCAAGTAAGTCCTTTACAAATAAAAGCTGCTGTAGGGCGTGATGGTATTTCCTACAGCATAGTCAGCCATTTTCCGAACAAATGGCGCTTAATTCTACACAATTTTTATCTTAAATGTGTGAGAAACAGGAAGTCTTCCAAGTGTTTGGAAAACTTCAGTCATAAATCCTTTACTTAAACCAGCCAAACTGCAGTCAGAGGCGTCAAGTGTCAGACCGATATCCCTCACGTCACATGTTGGAAAAATTATGGAAAAAAATGTTTTAAGAGATTAACATATGTTTTGTGAGAGAAGCAAATCATTCCAGTCAATCAGGCTCTGTGTGTGTGTGTGTGTGTGTGTGTGTGTGTGTGTGTGTGTGTGTGTGTGTGTGTGTGTGTGTGTGTGTGTTTCAGTGTGAGTCTGTGATTCGTCTCTCCGTGTTTGTGTCTGTCCCTTCCACTCACTCTTATTTCATGTAAGAAAGACAGTGGACAGAACATCGACATAGTGTGTGTAACTGGAGATCTGATGGATGCAGCTGCATCAGCAATAGAGAGATTAAATTGTGTCAAAATTTATTGTAAGAGAAAGAGAAACAAATGAATGCACAGTCGCTCGAGAAAAAGCTCGAAGAACAAAGTAAGAGAAACATCCTGAAGATAGTAAAAAAATGATGGAGTAACGGCAGCGAGAGAAAGAGAGCGGGGTGTGTGCGAGAGTCAGTATGTATGTCTGTAAGAGAGAGAGAGAGAGAGAGAGAGAGAGAGAGAGAGAGAGAGAGAGAGAGAGAGACAGACAGACAGACAGACAGACGGACAGACGGACAGACAGGTGGATTGACAGACTATGATGATGATGATGATGAAGATGATGATGATGATGATGATGATGATGATGATAATGAAGAAAAAAGGTTTACATCAGAGTAAAAATGCACCATGAAATGACATCTACGTGTGAATTACTTAAATCTAGTTGTTGGACTTAGTATGTACGGGTTTCTCATTATGTGATCCTTCAAAATCCCGATAGAAAACAAAAGGCATCGCTCTCTTTGTGTTGTCTTTTGGTTGCTAGTTTTTCTCCCATTAGGCTGCGCTCCAAGTCCTCTAGATCTCATTTTCAGTTTTCCAGTGAGAACAAAAGGTGAAAAAGGCAAGCAGGCAGCCAGGCAGACAGGTAAACAGACAGACAAACAGACAGACAGACACCTAGACAGACGGTTGCTGAGTGCCGTCATCATTACCTGATCACAGTGTCGGGCATCTGGCCGTACGGGATCACCCTTCACTGTTTTTTTATCCTCCTGTGTTTTTTTTTTTTTTTTTTTTTTTTTTTTTTTACGTGGATTAAAAACTGATCTTCGTGTCGGCTGTCTTTCCTGCTATGACAAAGACCATCATTATCTTTTTTCCATTCTGTTTTTTGAAGACGGTGGTACTTCAAAGCTGCCCCGCCCCTCCTGTCCCGGTTTTCCTTCTTCCCTCTACCTTTCCTCTCCCCCCCCCCCCCCCCTCCCCTCCCTTTAGAGAGACACAGCAGAAGCACCAGAAATGATCTGAAAAGAGACAAAGCGAAAAGTTCCAGCACGAAACCACAATCACCCTGATGATTTTTTAACTGGGCAGGTAATACAGAAATATGTGTGGAATTATGAATACAGTAACACATTTTAGAGGAATCTATGTGAGGAAGAGATTCAAGATAAAACTATAAACTGCCCTCGAACTGATTGACGTGAACGTCAATGATGCACTGGATATGTCCAGTCATTCATTGTATTCGAGAGTGTGTCACATGCGTGAAGAAACATATTAAGGTAGATTTACGACAGTCGTAGGCACGGTTGGTTTGATGAGGACTGCAAAGACAAAAGAACTAAGCTACGCAGATTACTACGAGTATTTCGTAGATCATCAAGGTAGTATAATAATAATGCTGGGAGTGATGATGGGGAGATAAACTAAAGATGATAGAAATAGATATCTAAAGGTTAGAAGATAATACAAAAATCTTTCAGAAATGAAGGCAAAACAACTCAATAAGAATACATTAGACAATATATTGGCCTCCATTAATGATTTTAAAAAGAGGTCCTCACGCGTGTATGTCTAATATTTTGTTGAAAAAAGAAACAACCAAAGAGTAATACACCTTAAGATTACTGGTTTCAGCACTTCAAGCTTTGTTTGATAAAGGCTCGTCGTATAATAGCAGTAATGACATTCCGGGAAGCTGATAATAAATACATGAATCGTCCAATTTCTCACGAAGAAATTCTGTTAGCGCTTAAAAAAAGATTAGATGACGAAAGGATGCTAGACCTAATAGCATAATAAAGGAGTTTTTGAAAACTCCTTGATTATGTCGCGCATTGTTTGAAAGGGCTTTTCTTTCGAAAGTTGGTGTGAGTCTGTGACCCTGCCGCCGTATAAGAAAGGTAATGTAAACAATATCACTGTATAGATAGAGGCGTTTCAATATCAAATTTAAGTAGTAAAATATTCAGTGCCGCTAGAAATCAAAGATTACAAGAATATGTGGAGGGATGATAACATAATTGCGATCACCAAGCAGGCCTTAAGCATGGGTATTAACTATCCATTATATATTTACTCTTATGGCTCTAATTCAAAAACAATTTTTTTCTTAATCGCGAATCATATGTAACATTTATTGATTTTGTTAACGCGTTTGATTAGATAAACAGAAATTTAATGTAGCTTATCTTAATTGAAAAAAACGGGATTACGTTAGAAGCATATATAATAATGTCAAAGCAGTAATACGATGTGGTACAAAACTTGCAGATTGCAGAAATCTTACAAGAGGCGTTAAACAGGGAGCTGTCTGCAGCCCTATTCTGTTCTCTTTGTCCATAAACGAGCTAGCGCTAGATGTAATAAATAGTAGAAGACATTGTACTAGATTTACTGCAGATTATACAGAATTATCCATCTTACTGCTTGCTGATGATATAATTTTATTATCTGAAACAGCTGTTGGTTTGCAGGCAGAGCTAAATACTTTGAAGACTTTTGCTAACCAGCGGTAATTGAAGGTTAACATGGATAACAGTAATATAGATTTTAGGAAGGGGGCACTTGTCAGCCAGGGAAAGATGCGTGTACAATGATATTGCGATGCCTGTAGTTAATGTCTACAAGTATCTTGGAATCTTTTTCTCTACTCATTTGAGCTTTGTGGCCACTTACAGAGATCTTTCTGGAAGAGCCAAGAACCATTTGTTACAAATTTTGCAAAAGCAATACTCTTTGAACAACAATTCTCTAGAACTTACTGTCAAATTTTTGACATCTACATACAACCGGTTGTTGTATATGGCTCAGAGTTGTGGGGACCGTATAGAAAAGTAAGTATACACTGTGAGTCAGTTTACTTATTAGGCCGTAGAAACGTTTTGGGAGTGGACATGATATCTCCAAATGACATAGTGTATAGAGAGACCAACAGGTGCCGACTGTATATATCAGGTGCATTCGTTTCTGGTTCAAACTATCACAAATGAGCGTTGACTGACAACTAAAGAAACATTACGCTGTGTTATACATCTAGACCCAAAAGGAAAAAAAAATAACTGGCTATCAAGCATTCGGTTATTTCTTTATAAATTTGGTTTTGGTTTTGATTGGGAATGACAAGGTCTGGGTGAAGAAAATATATTTGTACAAGTTCTACGCCAGAGATTTATTGATTGTAGGTGGTAGGACTGGGAAAGTCACATAAAATCAAGTAATAGGTTTGAAATGTACAGAAGCTGTGCCTTTAGTCATTTGGTTATAGCATATCTCACATTTGATATAGATATATATTTGCGGTTTTATTTTTACCAACTTCAGATTTGGCATATCTGAAATTAAGACACATTCGTATCGCTTTATAACTGTATATGCTAACGGGTTGTTATGTCCACTGTGTAGAGAGGCAAATGAGGATGAGCTTCGCTTTTTTTTTTTCTAACATGTTCTGTTCTGAATGATCTTCGAATGAAATTTGTCTCAGAGAATTTCTATATGAACCCATGTGTATTTCGATTTTGTTTACTTATGGAGTCGCATATTAGCATTGTATTTACATAAAGCGTCTCGATTAAGACAAACTCTTCTCTCGTATTTTCTTTTGTAATACATGATGTAATGGAATATGAATTTTGTTTTAACTCTCGTAAAGATACCTGCTAAGCACTGCGAACGCCCCCTGTCCATATGGGACCGTGGCCTTACTGAATAAATCATCTGATTCTGAATCTCTCTCTCTCTCTCTCTGTCTGTCTGCCTGTCTGTCTGTCTGTCTGTCTGTCTCTCTCTCTCTCTCTCTCTCTCTCTCTCTCTCTCTTTCTGTAATACAGACAGCGTCTATAAGAGCTCGAATCTCTACAGTATTGACTGACAATAGTTGTATTGGTTTGTTTTCAAATTGCATGAAAATATACAAAATCCGAGTCTCGATACTTAAGTACACGTCACAGTGTTTAAAAGCAACGTAAGATGCACACTATATTCCTGTCTTTTGCCGTTTTTGGTCTGTTAAAATCCCAAAATGCGGTTCACATGACAATTAACATCGTTCTAATTCACCAATTCACTTATATATACGCATATTCACACATGTTTTCATATAGCCATTAAGTAAGTTCTCATAAAAATGCAGCATTCAAATTAATTTAACATACGAAATCAACGTGGATGGTAATTGAATTAACAAACATCTTAACAGAGATGAGCAGACCAAAGGTAAGCAAGCCAACAAGATCTCCAACATAACCGACAGACTAGAAATGCACGAAACAATCAAAATGCAAACACAGATGAACAGACTGAAAACAAATGAACAACCAGATCACGAACTTAGATGAACAGACTATCAGTGAATGAAGCAACCAGATAACCAACTTACCGAGCAACCATTAAGGAAATGCCCACAGGTACTACCTCCAGTTTCATATGAGTTATCATGGCAAAGTCCAATACAGAATTCTACAGGAAAATGATCAGATTCAAATCGATCAGTAAAGTGAATGGAATATCATTATTGTCACATACGTATTAGACATTTAGGTTTTCATATCACCACAGATAATGATGTAAACATCTTCCACCTGTATTAATAAATCAGTAAAGCACTTTTCAAGCATAGCTATTCCTTGATCTTAATTATAGTATTAGTAGAAAGGAGACCGTCTGGTGGGACATAAGCACATACATAAAGCACGTCTTTCAGGCATCAAAAACATCGTTTATCAATGACAAATGCACACATATATATATTTTCTATACCTGCTGTCTAAATTACGCACGAAAGAAGCAAATCCACCATCCCTAACAAGACATACAAAAACACCGGATTTTCTTCCTTTTTTTTTTAGTGAACTTTACAGCAGATTCATAGTTCACCTGAAAACCAGAAAATAAATCAGGGTCACACGTATCTCCTTCAAAAGTCTCAAGGAGATAAATAAGATCAAAAGATGTAATGTATGAAAAGACATCATGCAATATAAATTAAGAGTGCAAACCATTGATATTCCACGACAAAACAAATCAGAGATCCTGCATCATCCACAGAACGATATATCGTATCAGCAACAAAAGGCAAAGCGTTATTGACAGAAGTGGAGACGTCGGTTTTAACATCATAGCAAAAAAGATTTCCACATCCTCCTCTCCATAAGTTACTGAAGACGGATAACGTTTACGTAAAGACAGACGACTACTGTCATTTGTCAATTTCATGTTAAACCGGACCGACAGGTTCCCCACGTGCAAAATGTGTGGTCATCATCGCGTTGCGAGAATCAAGGGGAAAAGTCCGCTGTTGCTTTTTCTTATTTGTATCTGTCGCAAATTCTATTCCAGCAACTTAAATTCGAATATTAGGCCAGCTAGTTTCCTATTTCATTTTTCTGCGTGAGTCCTGCGCATGAAGACCATACTTTTTTTACCATTTATAGCTAGATGATCGTACACCATACGAATTTGTTTGTTCTCACGCCTACATTTTTTTCAGGTGAGGGCACAACTTATGCCTGATGTCAGGCGCGCCTCGAAGAAATCCTCACCAATAAAACACGTTTATTCCCTTCAGTTTTTTTTCTTTGTTTTCAACATTTTAATTTCTAGCTTATAAATGGAATACTAGGCGATGATTGGGAAATCAAATCTTCAGTTCAGTCGATGTACACGATCAAATTCAACAGTATCAGTTAAATCAACCAAACACGCACACTTTTCACTTGTTTTCTCCTCTCCCTTTTCTTTATATCGTAGAGAATCAGGTTGTTCCTTCTAGACCTGCCCTCTAGGTCCTCAGATTTTCTTTCAAGGTAATCTACTCTGGAAGTCAGATCACAGTTCTGTTATTTCAACAAGTCACCTGTATGCCGCAGATCGTTTACCTCGTCCTTCAGGCCACTCACAAGAGCACGAAGAGTACCATCTTACTTTTAAGATGACACATTTCTTCCCCCCCCCCCCCCCCCCCCCCCCCCCCCCCAACAAAAACAGGAGCGTCAGTCTAAACAGAACGCCGGTTCGCCGTGAAGGAAGTGCCTACATGGAGTCACGCGTTGACACTTTAAACACACTTCTTTCCACATGAATGACAGGAAAATCGGTAGAAAGGTTCCACATGCTGACCTGAAATCCAGCTGGGCCGAATGCATGATGACAAAAACACGTACCTTGTCAAGTATCCAGTACACGCATGATTGGAGACAACGTAACTCACACCTCCGATCTTCCTTCTTGTTGAAAGCCTCCCCCCTCCTCCCCGAGAGAGAACGAACGAACAAACGAGCGAAATGTTATTTTACCAGGGCGATGAAATAAGCAAATTGTACTTACTTTTTTCAAACCAGCCCTTGGGGAAAACAAAAAGACAAGAAGAAGAGAAAAGAAAAAGGAAAAACATGCAAGTCACTATAGCAACAACACGGGAAAAGGCGGATACACAAGTCGATAATCAGACTATGAAAAGTAGACATACTACAAACGCAGATAGCAGAATCCTGCATGCATGAAAAAGTCCGCGCTAGATGGAGAGAGAGAGAGAGAGAGAGAGAGAGAGAGAGAGAGAGAGAGAGAGAGAGAGAGAGAGAGAGAGACAGAGACAGACAGACAGACACAGACTGGGAGACAGAGAGACAGAGAGACAGAGAGTGACCTGTCTGTGGTGAAGAAGTCAAAGAGGTCTGAACAGATGGTGTCAATCGGTAGTAAGATTTCCATTGTTTTGGTGGTCAAGTAACTCAGCTTTAGTTGTCTTGTTTCCACCCTTCTTCACAGTCCCTCTTCTTATATACTTCGGCAAAGGAGAAAAAGGAACTGACGGCTGATTTTACACGCGTCTGAATATTCAGATGGCTATCACACATTTGATGCAGCCGAGCCGCTATCCTATCGGATGGATGGCATGTTTCGTCAGTTTCTTTTATGTTCTGGTTCCAAAGATAACGATGCAGCGCATCACTGGCGAAGAAGTCGGTTCAGCCAGTTCAGTCTCACCATATATGCTAACCTAAACCAGAGTGACCTTTCTGTCTGTCTATCTGTGTGGTGTGTGTGTGTGTGTGTGTGTGTGTGTGTGTGTGTGTGTGTGTGTGTGTGTGTGTGTGTGTGTGTGTCTGCGTGCGCGCGCTAGTGTGTATGTATGTATGTATGTGTGTGGTGTGTGTGTGTGTGTGTGTGTGTGTGTGTGTGTGTGTGTGTGTGTGTGTGTGTGGCGCAGCTATGATAACGTTGCTTTCTTGCTGAGTTCAGTTGATTTGTTTTGTTTTACATGATACATGAAAGATTCCCTTTCTGGTCGATTATTTTGCGTTAACCTAATTTGCTTCTGTAGTTCTGGAGTAATCTGTACGACTATGATAAGAGATAAAAGATCTGTCAGTCTTGAATAAAAATGTATAATCAGTCGCCCATTTCATACCGCGTGTTCGTTCAAATCTTCAGTTGTCTTGCTGTGTGCATGTGTCGGCTCAGAAATACGAGGCAGTCTCGAATCTTCCTTTAATGAGCGCTTTCCTTCGTTTGTTCTGACAGCCTGCCTGTGTGCTAGGAGGTTTGGTACCGCAAGCCGCATTGGGTGAATTATAGACATCACATTTTCTTCATCATCGACCTCCCAATGGTGTCCAGGTAATACAGGCCCAGAGGCAATAGTGCCCACAACCATACTATTGTCTTCGTGTATGTGACGGACCATTTTTCTCCGGTCCAAAATTGTGGTGGCGAAAGTTTGCCTGTTCACCTGTTCACCAGCTTATCTGACAGCTACTCACCCGCGTTTTGTTGTCAGTCAGGTGAGCGAGGATTTCCATTCAGTCTCTGCAGATCTGCCGGCCTGGAAACATCTCACGGTGCTGAAAGAGAGACCGGGAAGCTAGTTTTTTTTTTGTGGTAACCATGCATGTTTGATTAATTAAATGGAAGTTAGGGTTGTACTAATAGAGTTGGGTTTTCCTACCGGTGGTCGTGACTTTTCCATTTGTTTTTTTTTTTTTTTTTTAGTGAAGGCCTGAATTATTTAATTGCTCCCGTGACTGATCTTGTGATTGACAAGACTTGACGAGACATAGGATGACTGTAGGAAGTTGTGGTTAGTAAATGTGCGAGTCGAGAAGTGGATGAGAAGAGTGAGTGCGTAGGTGGAAGAGAGAATATGTATATTTATGTGTGATCGGGGAAAATGATCAGGTTAAGTCAATGTATTATTGAAAAAAAAAAACTTTGTTTATCTTTTACCTAAAGTATTACAATGATGTGAGTATTGGTGAGCTCTGGAAGTGAGCAATGAAAATCATTGTGTATGAATTATTGGAAAATGTATTCTGATCCCTGTTGTGGACACGTCTAGTGATAATAATGTGGAAAGATAAAAACATTCTTTTCTTGATGAAAAGAGACAGATGGAAATCGTTCCTTTATGTGTAACAATTGTATTCTTGGTACTTTGAAAAGGGTTACATAGGGAAATCTTTTTCTTCAATGTAATCACTCATGGTGTTAATCGAGAAATTTTTCTATCGTAATGCACCCACTGTATTGAAACTCGGTAGAATGTATTATGGGCATTTTCCCCCAAATTTCGACGAAGTATATTATGTGAAGAGTGACTGCTAGTGACAAAACAACGACGATAAATATGTAGGCAGTAGGCTAGATAATCAATATAGTTATACAATTCCCCGGGTGTCGGTGAGGCCCCCGAGACCGGCCTGGAACTGATAGCCCACGGGTGTGGGGGCACAGCCCGTGTCCCAGCCGCTGTGTCCGGAGAGGCTGACCACCAGGTCAGTAGAATACTCGTGTGATAAAGGGCCTAAGGATCCTCCGTCACGACGACGTGGAGAGGCTGACCGCTAGGTCGGTGCTTTAACGTGTTTTTTCTCTGCTGTGTGGGTGTTCCCTGGAGGACTCCACGAACTGCATCCGTGAGCGGCTCTGCTTTCTGTGTGAAGACTGTGATTTGTGCTGGACTCAGCCAGGTATATGAACTGTCTGTTAGGATACTGCTGAAGGTGCCAGCGAAGTCTGCGCCGAGGAAAAAGAACATATTTACTACGCCAGTTTAGAGAGCGACGGCTGAAGCTCCTTGTGTTGTTGCACGCCCTCACTGGTGGTGGCGTATATTTGCATTTTTGTGCCTGTTTATCTATATTATGGTAATATGTGCTTGTAGTGTTTTGCTGGTACAGGCGGCATGAAAAAACAAAGAAAATTAATTTTGTGTTGCCTGGCTGTCCATGTTCGTGTAGTGTGGGTGTGTCTAGGAAAAAGATCGTTACACGCATCCAAACTTTTGAAAGTGAGAGTCAGAGTAAAACATGCACTACCACACCGTCCGTAACAGTGTTCTCGATTCCTGTTTGCAATCAAATATTTCATAAAGGGCCCTCATAACATCATTCAGTTCCATTATGAAAGAGACGTTATCTTCTTTTATGGATTATTTCTTGTTTATGTCTCGCCGCCTCGTTTCAGATTTCCTTTCTTAATGCCGTTATACGCCAGTGCCTGTTGCACGACGTGTCCTATAGGAACAGTGAGGTTATTAAGCGTGTTTAACGACTCCCGATACAAGGCTGTGATGGTAATCAGATCAACCTTTAAGACTGGAAGAGAATGGAAAATTCAGGAGGCGGCTGACATAGCAAAGGAAAATAATTAATGCTCTTTATTGTCCAGCCGACCGCAAAAATCCATATCTGGGTCTTAAAGGAAAACTGAAAAATGGGGAAGTAACAGGATACACTCAAACCAAGACATAGGAACTGGCATCAACAGAAATGAAGTAGCAGTCAAAGACAAACGGGACAAGCACTGAAGAAAGAAGAGGAGGATAAAGTGCCAAAAGACGTTCCAGCAAGGCCAACATGGGCGACGTACTACATGATAAAACATCCAAAGAAGTTTCAGCTGGAATCATTTATATTGCAAATGGCGCCTGTCAAGATGAACTTTAATCTCAGATGTGTACATTACCTCCTACCCTCGAAATCAGTCCTAGTGAAATGGGCCGCCCATGTCCGCTCATCGGTGCCAACGAACAGTGGAACATTATTCTGAGTTCATGGAAAGCGTCGCTGACCCCGGAGACGCAAGTGCTTACAGATATAGTTCATACGGTTACCACTGCCAAAAGAAACACTTGCCACCGGAAGCTCTGGCAACAACATCCTATACTGCAAATCATGGTCTGGAACAGCTGTGTCACCAAGACTATGGAAGGCGCGTGTAGTGGATGGAGTGGATCGCGTAGAATGCACAGCAGACCTTCCACAAAAGGAAAACCATCCAGAGCTCATTGAAAGAGTGCCATGAGACCGGATATACCACTTCACTGAAGTTCATTAAAACAAATGATTCTGGTTTAACTTACTGTGCAGTATGGAAACAGCATGGGGGGAGTGTACATCTGCAACACAAAGAGGAATGCCGGTCTAAACAGCAACATCAGGGCGATCATCGCCATAGTGGTTAGAGCAAGGGGGAGGGGGGGGAAGGGGAGGGTGGTGGTGGCTCATCAGCCTATGATCTAGTGAAACAGCTTTTGATGTGTTGGAAGGAGAGGACCAGGAACACTATAGCAAATGGCAGAGGCAGCTGAACAGTATTCCTGCAGGATGCAGTGGAGGTCGAATAAAAACAAACTTAAGCTGTTGTCCGATCGACATTTGGGTGAGACATCCGCCAGAAAGGGCATGCGAGAGACGTACACCCATCTAGAGGGTAAAGTAATTCATTCAAAAAGTGTTTATAATAACTCCACCGAACAATATGGACAAAACAATCACAAGACAAACTAATCACAGAAGGTAAAGGTTAGAATTCTGGCAGCGCAGACAATATTTTTGATGAAAGGAATGCACCTACGAGTCACAACCGGGATGCGGCTCGGCCCCCTTAGAACATCAGAAATTCAGGCAAAAACACTTGCATGTGAAGGAGGGGATGGGGCGGTGGGTGGGTGGGTGGTCTGTTCTCGGAAGATCTGCTGTGTTGCTAAACGCTAGCCGCAACTCCTGATTGTGTAAAGTCAGCACACTTGTGACAAAACATCAGCTGGCCTCCTCACTTGTGAAGCCTGTCTGTTAGTCTGTTTGTTTGAATCTATTTCTGTCTGTCGGTCGGTCGGTCGGTCTGTCTGTCTCTCTCGCTGTCGCTGTCGCTGCTGTTTGTGTGAGGATAAACTGTATAAAAACTCGGTTTTATTTACACCCCCCCCCCCCCCCCCGGCCCCCTCCTCTCTCTCTCTCTCTCTCTCTCTCTCTCTCTCTCTCTCTCTCTCTCTCTCTCTCTCTCTGATCTCTTCATGCTGATACGTTCAATCCGGGCCGGCCTCATCAGCACATGCATAGCCAGGAGATAATTTGTGCACAAACGTGTTAATGTGTCTGACGACTTAGTTCCACACCATTAAGTATTGTTCTTGTCAACACCACTGTCGGGGACAATAACCTTTCAGTTAGGACGGAGGAGAGGTGTTTGAGATAATTTTCAGATCCATGCCTGAAATGAAAAGCACGACAACATACAACCACTGATGAAATGGAAGGAGTAGTAGAGGAGGGGACTTTTTGGGTGGGCAGAAAATCAGTGACAACAGCAAATTCACAACCGGACGCCAGGGTGTAGGTGTGTGATGAGAAGCTGGGTGAAATGAGCGGTGTGATGAGAAGCTGCAATGAAATAAGCGGTGTGATGAGAAGCTGCAATGAAATGAGCGGTGTGAGAGAAGCTGCAATGAAATGAGCTGGGTGAAATGAGCGGTGTGATGAGAAGCTGCAATGAAATGAGCTGGGTGAAAATGCGGTGTGATGATGAGAAGCTGGGTGAAATGAGCGGTGATGATGAGAAGCTGCAATGAAATGAGCAGTGTGATGAGCGGTGTGATGAGAAGCTGGGTGAAATGAGCGGTGTGATGAGAAGCTGCAATGAAATGAGCGGTGTGATGAGCGGTGTGATGAGAAGCTGGGTGAAATGAGCGGTGTGATGAGAAGCTGCAATGAAATGAGCGGTTTGATGAGAAGGTGGGTGAAATGAGCGGTGTGATGAGAAGCTGCAATGAAATGAGCGGTGTAATGAGAAGGTGGGTGAAATGAGCGGGTGTAATGAGAAGCTGGGTGAAATGAGCGGTGTGATGAGAAGCTACAATGAAATGAGCGGTGTGATGAGAAGCTGCAATGAAATGAGCGGTGTAATGAGAAGGTGGGTGAAATGAGCGGTGTGATGAGAAGCTGCAATGAAATGAGCGGTGTGATGAGAAACTGGGTGAAATGAGCGGTGTGTGTGATGAGAAGCTGCAATGAAATGAGCGGTGTGATGAGAAGCTACAATGAAATGAGCGGTGTGATGAGAAGCTGGGTGAAATGAGCGGTGTGATGAGAAGCTGGGGGTGAAATGAGCGGTGTGATGATGAGAAGCTGCAATGAAATGAGCGGTGTGATG
>JADBJO010001286.1:296027-311027 GCA_016801955.1 Conus betulinus
GAGAGATTAACATTTTTCATCTGATTTAACATTTTACGGAAGAAAGATTTTTAACGAAGTTTTCTGGTGCGTTTCTAGAAGATGTCGTTTAAAGAGATGTGTGATTTTTTTTTAAATGACTTGTGAGTTGATTTTAACGTGGTGACAGCCCTGATGTGGTCCTTTGCGGTCGGCTGGGCTATAAGCAACATTACCTTACCTTACCATATATATGTATACATCTCTCTCTCTCTCTCTCTCTCTGTATGTATGTACACACACACACACACACACACACACACACACACACACACACACACATATATATATATATATATATATATATATATAGAGAGAGAGAGAGAGAGAGAGAGAGAGAGAGAGAGAGAGTTAACTAATAAATTCCAAGGATAAGTAACCGGGCACCATTCCAGCAACTTACAGAGCAGCTTGGTGTTGCAAAGACTGCAAGAAATATTCAATTATAAAACAAGACTTCTCTTATGTCTTACATTTGAAAATAGGGGAGATAAGCGTTCATATCTGTAGTGGCAGTTAATTCTGCCTAACTAACAGTACGTGCTTGAGAGGGTGAGTGGGGAATAATAAATGCTTCTCAAATGAGTCTTCAGCAAGCTTAAAGTCTCCAAGGAGGAGACACTCTCCAATGGGGAGAAAACTCACTAACATAATTATAACTCCTGGTCAGATACCGGTATTTCGAAACCCGATTGTTTCTCCTCAGTGACCGCGGAAAGTGGTAACTTAACTCCTCTGCCCTGCGAGAAGAAGAAGAAGAAAAAGAAAAAATGTACACGATAAAAGTTCATACACGTATGAAATTGACACTAGGGATGTATATTACCATAACTGTACAATTTCTGCAATCTTCATGTGTGTGTGTGTGTGTGTGTGTGTGTGTGTGTGTGTGTGTGTGTGTGTGTGTGTGTGTGTACATATATCATCCCCTCACAGCATTACTCTTTTCCATCATTTCAAAAACATGAAAGCGTGTTAAAATGTGTATTCTGAATTCAGAAAAAGCAACATTTAATAGAATGAAAGAAAAGAACATCAGGAAGCATGGCGGAAATGCATTTAGAATAGGCACTGCATACATCACCCCTCTCCTCCTCCCCTACTTTCCTTCCATCCTTCCGTCCTTCTTCTACCCCCACGTGCACATCTCCTATTCCTCCACCAGCACACATTCTTTTTCGCGACTGTTCTTTGTTTAGTAAGGAAAAAGGAACAAGTTCTCTCCCTTTAATATCATCAAGAGTTTAATCGAAATTGACCCCCCCTGCTCGCTCTTGGTCAAAATGATCCGCCCCTGTAGATCACTACTCGGAGATGGGATCTGTCAGTCGTCAGTACCTTGAATAATATGATTTTCCCACCAATGCCATTTGCACGATCAATATAGATTTACATAAAATAGTGGATGACAGAAACACTGAAGCATATTTTCCGTTGACATTCACATTCCTCTTCAAGTCTGCTTTATGTTGACAGACCTGGCAAATGAATCAAGACCTGCAAAAGAAATATCACAGCCGGATAGGGATTCGGCAGTAGGGGTGGGAGTGGGGGGGACCGGTAAGCTAGTCTTGCTAGAGGTGGAAAACCTTGTAAGCAGCGTGTTCTCCTGGCGTTGTTTGGATTTGTCCACCTTCCCGCGCTGTTGCTGGGTGTATTAGCGTCAAGAACGGCAGGCCTATAGCCTGTGATCTTACATATAACGAGTGCGGATTCCTGTGGCTAAACGCACACATATTTTTCATACCAAGTGAATGTTTGAAAAAGAATGATGTTACGGATGGAATGAGTGGTGTCTGCGGGTGTCTGACTCACACACAGAAATTATGGATGCATGCACGACTTTTCCAAATTACATACACACACATCCACTCACCCGAACATTGACAGCCAGGCAACACTTGTTCTGTTTTATGCTGCCTGAGCCATCAGACAAACATATATAATAAATGCAAAATTATAAATAGTCGCCAACCACAAGGCGTACACACAAACTATATGTATATACTAATATTTCAGATACGCCAAACAGGGCACACGACACAAAATATATCTATTTTTAATTCACTATCTACTGTCGCTGCTGGTTCCAACGACGATGAAGGCGGCGACGACGACGACGAAACGATGAAGAGGACGAAGGCGATAAGACGATGAAGATGAAGACGACAACGTCTACAGCGTCAAGTCTGACACAGAACTTGCAAAACGTCAGAGCTGTGACTCCAAGAAAAAAAAAAAAAAAAAAAAAAAAAACACTAGCACTCACGGCGTCTCTGCCGGCGACAGGGCGACAGTGTCACACAGGAACTGTGGCTCACACACACACACACACAGAAGCACAGAACGCAGCGACGGCCTCGCCAACAGGTCGCTGGTTCAAAACATGGGAGCGCGCGCTTGGCTTGGCAGCAGCGGCGTCTCCAGCCCAACTGGCTCAGCGGGTAGTCGGTCCCGGGCGCAGTGGCAGGTAGGTAGAGGTTGTCGGCACTCAGGCCGACCTCTCAACACCGTCACACGGTGGAGAAGATGGGGGTAGACACATCTCCGAACCCCTGACCCTCACGCAGTAGCAGCCAGTCCCCCTCAGTCCAGGGAACACATCTACCTGGGGGAAACTGATTAACTACCTTGATTATCATGGGCTACTACTCATTGCAATCACGACTACATATTCATTAGCCACATCATATTCCACTTGAGACAAACATCAGCATATTCCTTCTTCTCAACACAACATTCCCCTTTTCCGGAATAATAATACTACATAGGAAAGGATTTCAATATAAACCTTTCAGAATCTAGTTTTCCAAATTGGGGAAAGATTCCCACTTAGACCTTCTTCAATAAACAATGAATACAATTCATTACACACTTAATCATTACTTTTCATCAAACTATAAATGTCTTTCGCCGTGTCACAAATGTTCATTTCTTTTCTTGTGTAATAACAAGAATGTTCATTTCAATTCATACAATCACCAGATTTTAAAGGAATATTTTTTTTTTTCCCAAAAGATTCAACTACTTAATACATCTAAAGGAAAGATTTTCGCACACTCTTGTTTACCAACACACAACTATTCAATATTCATATCAAGAGTGAATTAAATACTCATCCACATCAAAATCAAAACCAGTATGTATGAAGTCTCTGTCGCTCACTCTGGGAGCTTATTATCCATAGCATCAAAACTCTCCCTCTTCTTCTCAAAAAACATTAGAATAAGACCTTTTTTCATCATGAAGTTCCTAACTAATTAAGTCACAGAATAAACATTTTTTTTTTTCTTCTGAAGACCACTTCCTTTAACACTCACTTCATCTAGTCATGTTTTCCGACAGCATTTTTGTTTTGTTACCCTATCAAGTCATAGGATAACAGAACACAATAAATATTTTTCTTTTCTAAACCAAACCTTCACAAGTGCGCTGAGGAAGTTTCAGTCGCTCCTAAACGGGAATACGGTTTCGGTTTGCTAACAAATAAATATTGAATGATAAATACCTGACTGCCACAAAAAACAGCTGGGTCCCTCTTCGGCCTTCTGGAATGCTGCGTAACCGGAATCACTGCAGAGACTGCCTAACCGGTTCAGCTCACCCGGCTTTGACGGTGCGCAGGTGAGTAACAGTCAGGTAAACTTTTCAACCGGCTTCCGGAGGACTACCTTCCGGGAAAACCGTCCGTCACAAATGAACAGTCCAACAGATATAGGCCGAAAAGTGAAGAAAAGAATACAAATAAACACACTCACACAACGCGCGCACACACATACACACGCACACACACACACATGCTCACAAACACACACATGCTCACAAAACACACACACACACACACACACACACACACACACACACACACACACACACATACGCGCGCACGTAAGCAAGCACACACTTACACAGACCTCGTTGGATGGAGTTACAGCTTTCAACGCTTGCTCTCCTGAACAATGTTACACTACTTTGAAAATATTAATACATAGTCATTCAAAACCCCTAAAGGCTTAAACTGACATGCTAACGCCGGTTGCAGGGCCCCAAAAGCCTGTATTTAGCGGGTATAAGATTGCACATTACACCTTTAAATTTATTGAAAAAACGAAAAAAGCCCCGATTTCAAATAAAAGCAAATTATCTTGAGCATACCAGACATTGACTCTGAGTTGCCTCAAAAATGTTCCTGATGGTCCAATTCAAAATGTTCCTGATGGTCCAATTCAAAATGCTCCTGATGGTCCAATTCAAAATGTTCCTGATGGTCCAATTCAAAATGCCCCTGATGATCCAAAGTGAAAAATGAGTACTTTGAGATTCCTGTTGAAACTAAAAACACACAAGCTTTCGGGCCAAGGACCCTTCATCAGGCAACAGTAAACAGTCAACACAAGGTACACACATCAAAGTTACGAGAGAACATAAAAGACCAAATGACATCAAACAAAGTGATGTCATAACAGCATGATTTAACACTTTTCCCTCGGTAGCGCTGCGTAATGCCAACGTTTGCTACATGTTTTAAGTCTGCTAACACTGCCTCCCTATGAATTCCCTATGAATGGGGGTTGTATGGGGGAGAGGGGGGGAGGGAGTGTGTGAGGTGTGTGTTGGGGGGAGGGGGTATGTGTGTGTTTGTGGTGGTGGTGGGGAATGTGTGTATGTGTGGTGTGTTGTGTGTGTGTGTGTGTGTGGGGGGGGGGGGGGGGGGGGGGAGCAAAGGGGATACGAGGGGCAGGGGTGTGTGGGGGGTTGTAATGTGGGGGTAGGGATGCTGCTGCTACTACCACTACAACAACTACTACTACTACTCATGATAATAACAATAATAATAACGATAATAATAATAAATTCATAATAATAATAAGAATAACAATGTTGATGATGATGACAATAATGATGATGATGACGATAATGATGATGATGAAAACAGCGTGATGGTCATATTAACAATAACGATAATAATGAACATTTATCGCGGGTGATAATGAATAAGCCTTAAGCGCTTACAACGACAAAAAAGAACGCACGCACACGCACACGCACACACGCACACACAAACACACACGCTCACACACGCACGCACGCACGAACGCACGCACGCACACACGCACGTTACACACACACACACACACACACACACACACACACACGCACACGCACACACACACACACACACACAAAGCTATAGGCGATTCACACACACGCACACACACAGACACACACACAAACTATAGGGCAATTCTGAGCTCTCTATAATTCACTGCCGCGCTTACTCTAGCTAGAGCCACCGTCAGCAAGTGAACGACATAGTTCACCTGCAAATCGGAAGGAAATTAAAAAAAAAAAAAAAAAACCCCGGACGATTCAACTAGCTCGACATATACAATGATATTCATACATGAAAGGGACAGAGGTAAAAAAAAAAAAAGACAGAGTTTAAACAGTTTAAGATTAATCTGGCTTCTTTTTGTTTTAAAATCCATTTCATCTTCAATAAGAACGAGAGAAATGCTGTCTTCACTTTTACAGATCGAAAAGGAACTGTTTCTGGCTTACATTCAGTCAGTCTTTTGTCCGCGTGTCCCAACAGCATTAACACCCCCTGATTGGTCGGCGGCACCGGCACAACGCAAAATGAAACAACAGCGCAAAATGTAGCAATGCTGTTTTCTGAGTGGAGCAAACTGTGTCGGTCGTAACGTCCCTACCTTTTTTTGCGAACGTGAGCCACACACACACACACACACACACACATGCAGAGTCGACTACTCTTTTTCCTCTGGATTGCCCCCTTTAAAGAATATTTGCCACGCAAAATGTGACAATTGCTATATATTGCGCGCATCATGTGCTCAAATTGTAACAAAAAAACCTGCATTTTAAAAGCATCACGTGCGAAAAATGCAACAAGCTAAAACTTGTTTCAATTGCTCCAAACCAAATGCAACATTGTTATACTTTGCGCTGTTGTTACATTTTGCCTTAGCCTATATCAGGGCTTTTCACTCTCTTGTATGAAGCTATTTTCGTACTTATTTGTGGTTGTTATTAGTGGTGCTAGGAACGACACGCAGTTCCGTGTTAGGTACGGATGGTGAACTGATTTTCAGTTTGGCGTGGTACAGGGAAATAGCTATGATGACATGTGCTTGCCGCAATGCAGCAAAGACTACGTGTATTTTATGTGTGAGGGCGGGCATGCACGTTCGTGCATATTTGAACAGTCGCATATTTATGGTCAGCAATTCAAATCTTCTGAAAAGTTAATTTATGAAACAAACAAACAAACAAAAACAAAAACAAAAACCCAGCGAACATCAGAAAAGGTTAAAGCTTTCAAATATCAGAAGAAAGTTCAAAAACTCGTCATACAATCTTTTGGCTTCGCTTAAAAGGAGAGATCCAGAATCAAAATGGCAAAAACATTTTCTGAATCATAATCGTCTGAACAGTGTGTGTGTGTGTGTGTGTGTGTGTGTGTGTGTGTGTGTGTGTGTGTGTGTGTGTATAAGACCACTAAAACAACAACAAAAACAACAACAAAGAAAAAAAAAAAAACGAGAAAAAAGACAAAAGTCGATGCACATTTGAAAATAACGGGCAAGACCAACTGTTACCTAAATAAATGTACATTTTTTTTTTGCATTCTTCATTTTTTTTTAGATTGGTGTGTGTGTGTGTGTGTGTGTGTGTGTGTGTGTGTGTGTGTGTGTGTGTGTGTGAGAGAGAGAGAGAGAGAGAGAGAGAGAGAGAGAGAGAGAGAGAGAGAGAGAGAATATGTGTGTCTGTGAATGTGTGTGCGTGTGTGTGTGTGTGCGTGGGTGCGTACGTACGTGGGTGCATGCGCGAGCTTGTGTGTGTGTGTGTGTGTGTGTGTGTGTGTGTGTGTGTGTGTGTGTGTGTGTGTGTGTGTGTGTGTAGTATTCTGCGTCGGATGTAAGCAGGTACTATATCTTGCTGTGGTTTTTTTCGTATACACAAATAATGATGATAATAATACATGCAAAACATGTACGCGGTATATAATGGATCCTTTGTAAGTCAATATATTTCCATTACGTGATTGTCATATGCCAACACCACACTTCACTCTCTGTTGTTTATCCTTTTCTTCTTCTCTTTCTCTTCCTCCATGCCTCTCTCTGACTTTCTATTGATTTCTCTTCACCGTGTGAAAAGGACAGGCTGATATCTTCGATAGCGTAATGGGCCGCGGGTACGTAAACGATAGTCTAGTCTTCTGCAGTTCTCCTTGTGTGCGTGCTTTGGTTCTCGGCCGATGGGGTGTTGGAAAGACAGAAAACAGCAAATAAGGCCTCAAGGCAGAATGGAACAGGGAAGGATTAGTGTGTGGGGAGAGGCGGTGGGGAATTCGGGAGAAGAGACAGGGGGAAAGATGTATAGCTGTTGATGGATCGTGTAGATTTCTATTGGTCAGGTTTGATTTTCTTATTTATACTGTTGTTTTGTGTGGTTCTTTTGGACTAATTCCTTTGAGTTACTCCCCCTCATCTCTCCTTCCGTTCCTTCTTCCATCTCTCTCTCTCTCTCTCTCTCTCTCTCTCTCTCTCTCTCTCTCTCTCTCTCTCACTCTCTTTCAGGGTTAGTTTATGAGATTCAGACTAAGAGTTAGTGTCCTAAAAAATTCAAACAATGGTTTCAAAATAAAGAAGATGTAAACAACGCTTGCCCAGCGTGTGGAAATGGAACAGAAGATGAAGTTAATCTACTTTTCAATTGCCCTGCTTATGATGAAAAACGCAAAAGTTGTGATATTCTACATTCCTTTACAGGAAACCCTGGTCAGATATCGGTAGCATACATTCTTTCAAATATTAATGAAAATATAAAGAATTGCCTGGCTAGAAATCTTGGCAGAAGCAATGAAGATAAAAAAGGTTTCAACTGAAGAAAGTCAGCAAATCCCAAGATGATCCACCGTCTGTATACACGCTTGCGCACCTGCATCTCTCTCTCTCTCTCTCTCTCTCTCTCTCTCTCTCTCTCTCTCTCTCTCTCTCTCTCTGTGTGTGTGTGTGTGTGTGTGTGTGTGTGTGTGTGTGTGTGTGTGTGTGTGTGTGTGTGTGTTACCTCTGCGCCACCTCAGAGGCAGTGCACCCAGGCCGCTCATTCCGACACTTCGTCCACAGCCACAGCCCGGTCGGCCCCGCCCCAGCCCGGGCACCGCCAATCCACAGGGAGCAGTCAGTGTCAAGTCGTCAGGAGGCAACCCACCGGAGGAGACACTACACTGCTGCCGAGTTACTTCGGTGTGTGTTCAGTGGCACCTGTTCTGATCTAACATACGCAGGACACCACCTACTAAGCCTCCTACTGACGACAACAATTGCTTAGTCACGGAGCCGGCGTGAGTGAGCTCTCCCTCCAGAGGGCGCCACCACGTCCGTCCAACGACGCCCCCATGGACTCGCCGATACCGGTGACCCCGACGGAACCAAACCAAGGCCACAGACGTGGAGGGGACATCGAAATTGAGGTCACCATGAGAACAGGGCATGAAGGGCCACAGAATTTGAGACTTTTTTTTTTTATATGCTGATCGATGAGAATGAGGATGATTAAGATGTGCTACGGATTTCTGTTTCGGTCTGAGACTACATGACGGGCTGTACTCTACGCTTCCTTTCACAATATATCCCGGCGTCAACCAGGCCCGAGAGATACGGCACCTGCAGTGTTGGTCAGGAAATTTGAGCAACACTCTGAGAAACGCATCCATTAAGTGGATGAAACTCGACTGTGTGGTGTCAGTCTTCCCAACTGAGTCCGCAGCAACTCAACTCTGGGTAGGAGCCGGTCGGGGCAGAAAAATCCACATGACGTCTGATGGGAATCGAATCCACGACCTCCAGCCGGGATTCCGCGACGCTAACCACTTCGCCACGGCGGCTGGTCCTGTGTGTGTGTGTGTGCGTGCGTGCGTGCGTGCGTGCGTGTGTATGTGTGTACGTGTGTTTTTGTGTGTGTGTGTGCGCGCGCACGCGTGCGTATGTGTGTGTATGGATTTGCGTGTGCATGTGTGTGTAAATTCCTTTCGTGTGTGTGTAGATGTATAGATCATTTATGTTATAGCGTTAAGTCATATCTAATTGCCTCCCCATCCCCTCCTTTGTCTAAAAGGGCTGCACAGCTATTCAGTGTATGTCGGTCTGTCTGTCTGTCTCTCGATTACTCACCTTTTCGATTACTCTCTGTCTCCTCTCTCTGTCTGTCTGGTGTCTGTCTGTCTGTCTGTCTGTCTGTCTGTCTCTCTCTCTCTCTCTCTCTCTCTCTCTCTCTCTCTCTCTCTCTGTCTCTCTATTTCACATTTTAACATTTTCACATACACACACCACACACACACACACACACACACACACACACACACACACACACACACACACACACACACGGGCGCGCCCCTGTACCCTTCATTTCTAACTAACGCCAAAAAGCGATTCTTCGACGACACCCTTGTAGTTCGATAACGTCCACGGCGATAATAATGTTCGGGATGAAAAGGGTAAGCTGCTGTTCCTAACTATTATCATTACAATCATGCTGAATGTTAATCAGGTCTAAGTTTACACCTCTTCGGATTTTCAGTCTTTTTTTCATTGTTGTTTTTGTCATTGTTCTTTCCCCCTTCCATTCTTCGCCACCGTTTTTTTTTTTTTTTTTTTTTTTGTTTTTTTGTTTTTTAGCTTTTTTTTTTTTTTTTTTGGTTGCTTCCTCCCTATGTCACCCCCCCCCCCCCCCCCCCCCCACCCCTATTTTTGTCGTTCTTACTTTTTTTCTTATTTCTGTCAGTCTTCCCCGCATTTCTTCCTTTTAGTCTTTCTTCCAGTGTTCGTTATTTTTATTTTTTTTGTTTGTTTGTTATTAGTTACTCCTTTTTTTGCTTTCTTATTTCTTTCTTGCTTGCTTTCTTTCCAACATTCTTTCCCTCCCTCTCTTTTCCTTTCTCGTATCTTCATTTTCACCTGCTGTGATGGACCATATTTCGTCCGGTCCCAAATTTTAGGACACGCTGGACTGGAACAGGTAAACCTGAAAAACCAGTTGACCTGTATACATGACAGCTACTCACCTGCATTTTGTGTTAGTCGGGTGAGCAAGGATTTGCCTTCAGTCTCCGAAGAGCTACCGGCCAGCAACACTTCCAGAGAGCCGGGGCAGACTGAAGGCGTGTCCTAGCTGGTAGTCAGTTCCCCCAGGTGTCGGTGAAACCCCCGTGTCCGACCTGGAACTGACTGTCATCCGGGTGTGGGGTGCAGCCCGTGCCTAGCCGCTATCTCCATCCAGAGGAATGCGAAAGACTGACCGAGTGGTCAATAGACATGGTGTGTGCACTGCCAACCGGGTGTGGGATGCAGTCTGGGCCCAGCCGCCGTCTCCGCCCCGTGAGTGGTCAGTAGACGAGGTGTGTTTTTTCTATTGTGTGGGAGTCTCTGGAAGGACTCCACAACTGTTTCCGTGAGCGGCTTCATTCCACGTCGGAATGACGTTCAGTGAACCTCTTCTGTGTGTGGGAGTCCCCGAAAGGACTCCCCGAAAGGACTCCCCGAACTGCTTCCATTAGTGGTTCCCATGTCACCTCTCGCATCCCTCCACTCAACAGTTTCCTTCGTTTTCTCAGACATTCATCCTTCAACATAAATTTGGCAAAGTGCTTACTTAAAAACACATTAATAACACATTCATGTACGTACAAATATTGGTTGTTATAATAAGGAGTTCAAATGAAAGTATCCTATGACATTTATCTTGATGGTCTATGTATTTGAAGGAATGAATGGGAGAATGAGTTGACTTAACTGACACCATGTATATGTTGGAATTATATAATCATGCTAGGAAAGTATTTGCAAAGAGGTTTTTTTTTTTTTTTTTTTTTTCCCCCCCCCCCCCCCCCCCCCCCTAAACAGGCATGCACACAAAAGAAAAGACATATGTATCATAATTATTGTACAAAAACACAGAAGTCAGACACAAAAAAAGAACAAACATGCATGCCCTCCCCCCCCCCCCCCCCCCCCCCCCCCAAAATAAAACAAAAAAAAAAACAAACAAAAAAAAAAAAAAAAAAAACAAAAAAAAAAAAAAAAGAAAGAAAAGTCGCAGACACACATACAAACATACATGAATTGAATTATATGCAGGATATATATGCAAACACACACACACACACACACACACACACACACACACACACACACACACACACACAGAGAAATGAGTAGCCTCAGAAACGAGGAAAAAAAAAAAAAAAAAAAAAAGGGGTGGCAGGCGCGAGAGGCTGAGAGAGAGGGGGGAAAATGTTAAGATGGGTAATTACAACAAAAGTTGGGACCATATGTACATATATAAGAGTTGTTTAACACAAGTCACAGTAAAGCTAGGAAATGATAGAGGAATAGGGAAACCAGGGTTTTGTCAAATTGATCTGAATCACAGTTCAGAAAGGCTAAGTATTTTTCCAATTTAAATCTGAAGCTTAAGATTGTTAGGAAAACATGAAGGTCTGGGTGGTTATTTTGTAGTTTACATTTGTAAACATAAAACTTAGCAAACAACAGAATAAAGTTAAGAGCTTTGTCAGTTTCGAACATTATGTTTCACTCCAAACAGAACCAACTCTTTCTCAAAAAAACAGATTAGCGCAGTGATGACATTTATCCATTAGCAGGTTTGAAGATTTCTCCAAAACCGCTGCACAATATTACAGTCGAAAAGCATGTGTGTAATCGTCTGTTGTTTATGATCACAAAAGTTACATAATGGTGAATCAACAATTTTGCATTGAAATAAGTATTTCTGGGTTGGCAGCAATCTATGTAGAAGTCGACATTGGAACCATCTAAGCTGGACGTCAGTAGAAACTTTAT
Source organism: Conus betulinus (assembly GCA_016801955.1). Taxonomy (NCBI): domain Eukaryota; kingdom Metazoa; phylum Mollusca; class Gastropoda; order Neogastropoda; family Conidae; genus Conus; species Conus betulinus. The sequence continues at coordinate 307,940 of JADBJO010001286.1, forward strand.
AAATTTGAAGGAATATTTGTTTCCAATTCAGATTTACAAAAAGATTATTCCATTTATTAACAGCAGCGGGAAAGGCATTATTTTCATTTAAAGTTTTTTGTACATATTTGTTGCCCTCTTTTAATGCAAAACCAGGCTTTTTGGTCTACGAATTTATATTGGTTAGTTATGATAATATTAAGTTGTTGGCAATAGTTGCGAATGGCATTTATTATGCCTTCATACAAGAGAAAGTTTGTTCTTATACCTTGATAATTAATTAAAAATTCATGGAAGGTCATCCAATGCCCATTTTCATTAATCAAGTGTTTAATGAAGAAAATGCCATAATTACACCATTCCTGTACAAAAATAACTTTTTTATCTCTTAAAATTTTAATATTGTAATGAATACACTCTGACATGAAGTCATGTACTGTGGTCGGACAGCACTTTGAACACAGTTTTCTGTAGTGTTTCATCACATCATTCCAGAATGGGTTATTGACCTCTTGCATAATAACATTAGCAAATTCAGCACCAAAGTTTTTCATACTGTCCAGCTTAGGGAACATATTAATGGTAAATTCCCGCCAACCCGACTCATATGTTAATCTTCTCAGCCAACTTATCTTCATAGAAGAAATGAAATTTTTTACATTTAACATTTTTAGTCCACCTTCACAGTACTGCTTTTGAATCACAGATTTTTTTATTTTACTTTTTTTTACCGTTCCATAAGAAAGTATACAATTCTTTTTCTAAAGCAACGATAAAATCCACTGGGGGGTCTGGTAGGTTAATCGATAAATGAACAATTTTAGAAAATGCCAAAGTTTTAATAACAGTTATTTTTCCAAAAGGAGTTATATTTCTTTTTTTTCCAAAAGCAAGGACTCTTTTTATTTCAGAAAGTTTATCTTCAAAATAATCTGTACAATAATATTTGTGTTAGTGGAGAATTTGATACCCAGAATTTTGAAAGTACCTGGATCCCAAACAAAATTTTTGTCTCTCATAAATTTAATTCCACAATTCTTTCTACTCCCCAGCCATACTACTTGTGACTTGTCAAAATTGATTTTTAAACCTGAAATTTGTGAAAATTTAGTAAGGACTGATACTGCCTCGTAAAAGATCTTTCTGAACCGTCTAGACATAAACTAGTGTCGTCAGCAAATTGTGACAGTAATGTTTCCTTGTTAACACCTTAATTCCTTTAATATGCTCATTAGAGCGAATCATTAATGACAGGACCTCAGCAGCAAGTTAGGTATAGATAAGGGGATAATGGGTCCCCCCCTGCCTCACCCCTCTCTCAATCGGAAACCATGGGGAGTACTGGCCATTGACAGAAATACAAGTAGAAATTTGTGAATAAAATGTTCTTATCCAATTTATTAAGTCAGGTCCAAACTTGAAAAATTTAAGACAGTTATGTAAGAATGACCATGAGACACTATCAAACGCCTTCTCAAAGTCAACTAAAAAGAGCATACCTGGAATGTTTTCCTTATCAGTGTACAATAACATGTCATACATCAACCTTATATTCTCTCCAATAAATCTGCCCTTCAAAAAACCTCTTTGACTCTCATGTGGCATGATCTTGTTGATGTACCTGATTGTCCTTATTATGTATTATGTACTTGTTTTGATTTGATGGTTCAGGCAGCAAAAAGGAAGGAAGAAACTTTCCTTGTTGCCTGGCCATCTATGTTTGTGTGGCGTGGGTGTATGTAGGGGAAAAGTCGCACACACATCCAAACCTTCTTCAGCTGAGAATCAGAGAGCAAAACACGCACCGCACACATCCGTAACACCTGCCGACGAGCTACAACTAATTTTCAACAGCCTCCTGGTCTTTTCTTTCTTAGGAACACATTCTTGACCATAACAGCCTTTCGACACTCTTTCGTTTATAACATGCACACTTTATCATACATTCAGCACTTTCAATCAAACATTCATTTAACATATCAGGAGTATTGTTTATATCAAAATCAATTAAGCTTATGGCAATGTCATTTTTTCAACTCTTGTTTTCATAACCTAATATATCACTAAACAACGAGGAGCATTTATCATTCCAAACAATGTTTTATAAGCTATAACCTTGTACTTTTTATGCTAATTTCTACCAAACGGCGTAGCAACTTGTAAAAAACACAGGAAGGTGATCGGAATCTGCATGTTCCAAAACATTCGGTTCACATGTATCGCACCAAAAAAGCAAAAAGTTCATTCGGCAAAGTAAAATAATCGTTTACTCTGCAGCCGGATAGCTACCAATTCGGTCGGCTTTGCATACACTATTTAAGATACACAAGTTCAAAAGTGTGCCCATGTTAGCAATACCTTCCCATAATTATTCATATTTTTAGTTTGAGAACATCGGTTACTGTTGACAGAATGACTATCATGTTGTGCTTTAAAAACATCACGCTCAGAAAAGTTTTTGCAAAACATCAGATGTTCTGCTGTTCTAAATCACCATTTACGATTACATGTACGTCATTTGTTAACAAAAGGGCAGTCAGATATTCTTCTAGTAAACCAATACTTTATCTCATCCAAAATGGGCATAAAATGAACATTCTGGTGGAATAAGCGAACAAAAATACAAAATATCCTTTTCTGTTTCCAACAACATTTTGTCAACTAAGAACATAAACAAAATTTAATTAGGACAATTCATTTCAATTAATTTAACATGTGGGATGAGCTCACTCTCTATTAGGCAAACCTCACTCGCTGACTACCTTCCCAGTTTTAAATTGTGGATTAAAAAAAAAACACTTTATATCCAGTAAATATTCATCACAACGATCTTCAATGAACGTTTTAATTAAACAGACAAATTCAAACTGATAAATCAAATAAAACTGGGATCGCCAAATTCAGACATCAAACCATTAATTTTACATTCCACGTTTGAAAGGAAACAGATTTCTGTGCAATTAAAACCGAAGTGTCGTTCGTGATCTTGCACGTGCAAAGCGTCGCCAGTTCCGCAAGGTATGACAGACACACCGAACACCGCTCACACGGAGTCTGTCGGTGTTGTCACTGGGTTTCCCGTTTTCAGAATACCTCACTGTAAGACAGA
>JADBJO010001286.1:326027-333527 GCA_016801955.1 Conus betulinus
GCCCTATTTTCTTTCCTTCTTGATGTCTTTGTCTCTTTATACTTACTCTTTTACTATTCGTTTTTTTTTTTCTGTTACTTTTTTGTCTTCCCTGGTTGTTTTGTTTTCCTATATTCTCTTTCTTCCATCTTTTGATCTTTCCTCCCCCCCCCCTTTTTTTTTTTTTTAACTTTTCACCCCTATTTATTTGTTTCCCTCTTTCCCAATGCTCCCATTGACACAGGCATGAGTGTAATTGAACTATGTGTTATTATCATTGTCATTGTCCTATCTTTCTTTTTCTCTCTTGCCTCTTTTCTTTCTCATATTTTGTCTTTTTTTTAAAACTGCATTTTCTGTTTTCATTTTCGCTTTCATGTTTGTTTCTTTCCGGTTTTCTTTTCTTATTTCTTTCCTTCACTCACTCGTTCAGTCTTTTCTTTGTTGTTTGTTTTTCTTCACTTCTTGCTTGACTTCTTTCTCTCGTTTCCTTCTCCAATCGCTTTAGCCTTCTTTCTGTCTCTTCTGTCCTCTTGCTTTTTTTTTTTTTATTTCCTTAGTTCCTTTTTCTTCCTTTTTCCTGTTTTGAAAGCTGTGAACGTACACGAATATTCCATAAAGAAAGCAACACCCACATTTTTTCCTCACCATGATTCATGCCGGCATCCTGGCAGACCCTTTGGATCTAAAACAGTCCTCAGCCACATCCCTCATCAACTATCATTAGACCCACTCGCCACGTTGTCACGCCACGTGACCAAACTGAGAGCCAATCAATCCCTGCTCTCGTATCGTGTCACGTAACTCATTACAGACAACTGGAGTGGCCTCCTCAGCCAGGCGGTCCAAAGCAAGAAGGACCCGAATGTGGTAACAACGTCGTTAGGTGGCGGTGGCTGGGCCTGAGAGAGGGGGTACATCGACGTGATGAGTTTCCTTTTCAGTGGACCCAGGGGAAGAAATAGATGATATAGAACAAAAAGAAGGAAAGGGAAGGCGGAGGGAGGTGGGGGGAAGGGGCGGGGGGAGGAAGGAGGAGGTAGCCAATAGGAAAGTGTCCACGCGGAAGTTGTGGAGGGCTGGGTTGGGAATTTGTGGGTGGAAGAGGGTGAAGATATGGGCAGAGGGATTTGGATGCGCTGATTCATGGAAAGTGAAGAGTAGTGTGTGTGTGTGTGTGTGTGTGTGTGTGTGTGTGTGTGTTTGTTGTGTGTGTGTGTGTGTGTGTGTGTGTGTTGATGGGTGGGTGTGTGGATGTGGGTGTGTTTTGTGTGTTTATCTTGTGAGAAGAAAAGACACGAATCCACAAAATCGATTCTGGTTTCTTATTGGTTGAACTTTTCAATTTGACTCACAAATTGGATCGTCTCTCTCTCTCTCTCTGTCTCTGTCTCTCTCTCTCTCTCTCTCTCTCTCTCTCTCTCTCTCTCTCTCTCTCTCTCTCTCTCTCTCTCTCAATTTTCTTCACTTCCTCCTTTTTTTCTTTCTTTCTTTCTTTCTTTCTTTCTTTCTTTTTTTTTTCTTTCTTTCTGTCTGCCTATCTGTCTGCCTTTCTGACTTTCTTTCTTTCTAATCAGCAGTACAATTTATTGTAGGGTTAGTTGCTAGTAAAGACTGCCATGGGCAGCACACACCTAGACCGAGGGTGGTCGGGACAGGGATGTCTATGACCTCCAAAAGCTCAGACAGAAATCCATTACTAGATTTGTGTTGCTGGTTGATAACAATTTTCAGCTCGAAATACTATGTCTAGCGTATCTGAAAAAGAGAGAGAGAGAGAGAGAGAGAGAGAGAGAGAGAGAGAGAGAGAGAGAGAGAGAGAGAGATTCAGATTCAGATGTGTTTATTTTCTTGGCCCCTCAGAAGAGGGATATACATGAAACATAATAAAGTCGCATTACAAAACTAACATTAGTGATTGCAATGCACAGGTGCTTCGCCGTTTGAAAGCTTTCAATGAAAACACTGCGAACTGCTTTACAGAGCTGTCATTGCAGATGACATCTTTTCTTGACTGTCGACATAATGGACACGACAGATCGGAGGCATTTACTTGTCTATAACGGCAATGATGAACAAGAATATCAGAAACACCGACTCTAAATTTTGTCATCACAAACTTCAGGTGCCTGTCCATAGTCATTGACATTTAGGTTGGCAGAGAATGCATATCAATGAAAAGTTCTATTCAAAAAAAAAGAAAAATAAACCTGTCACTATTTTGAACATGAACATTCCAGTCTCGTCACCTACAGTCAATTAGTCTTTCTTTTTAAAGATATTACCAAAACTGTTCATATCTCCGACACCTTGGTTAAGCCATACGTGCCCAAAACCCATTTCATATAGTTTCGCATTAACACGTGACACCCAGTTCATCTTGCCTCTATCATCTAGTTCTAGCAGCATTTTTATATGCTTTATGGGGTAATCTGTGTTAAGCCATCAGTGTTAATTTGAGCCAGTACTTGATTGATTTAACAGTAAAGTGCAAAGATATGGGATATCTGTTAGTCTCTCCATACACAAGAAGATCATTTGGGGTTTGTAACGATACACCCAAGAACTTTTTAAAGCAAATAAATGAACCTTTTAACATTGTGCAGCGGCAGCATCAAGACCCCACAGTTCAGTCCCATATTGTAGCATAGGCAAGATTTGAGCATCAAACAGTGTCAAAAACAAATACGAGATTCATTATTCAGCTTCAACAACTTCTTCATAAAACATAGCAATGCATTTTTGGCTCTCTGCAAGCAATATCTTTACATGCGAAAGTGAAACTTAATCGCGTATAAGATAAGTATACGCCCTAAATATTCATATACATTTACAACAGGCATAGTTGCCCCGTCATTTGTCCATTTTTTTTCCGAGGGGAAAGGTAACCCCCTTTTTTGAAAACAATTCTATTACCTTTACTCAAATTTACTTTCAATGGGGTGAATCAGCTGCCCTTTGCAAGCTGTTTAATTGAGTTTTGGAGGACTATTGTTGTCTCAGACATTAATGCAACGTCATCATCAGCAAGAAGTAGAATAAATATATTTCCATAACATCATTTACAAAAAGGGCACCATGTCTTCTAAAGTTTACCACCTCCAAAGTCAGCTCATTAATGCATAAAGAAAACAAAATCGGGCTGCATACATCACCCTGCTTAACACCTGATGTATTATAATCTGTTAAAGCAGCACCGCATCGTACCTTTGCCTTTACACGGTCATACATACTTATAATGCATTTATCCATCTTACCCTGAAATACCGTTTTTTTTTTTTTTTTCAACAAATAAGCCATAGTTCTATCAATAGAGTCAAACGCTTACTCAAAATCGATGAAAGCAACATGCAACTTACGGTTCAGACAAAATCGTTTTTGAATGAAAGCCAGTAATGTGAACATATGGTCTATGGTGGAACGATTTTGTTTAATCCAACTTGAAACTCATCTGCAATGTTTTTGTCTTCAAACCACACTTGCAGTCTTTATTAATGATTGCACTGTACAGTTTGCTGCAAACATTGCACAACGAGATTCCTCTGTAGTCGTTTGAATTGGTAACATTGCCCTTTCTATAGAATGGCACAACAACTGACTCATACCAACTTTCAGGATATGTGTCTCTATGAAACAGAGAATTGAAAAAAAAAACAAACAAACAAACAAAAATTCCCATTACCAAACTTGATTTGCAGGCATTTTTAATAAATTCCCCTATGATTTTATCGTGACCAGCAGCCTTGCGAATTTTCAGTGATTTGAACGCAATCAAAATTTCTTCAACAGAGATAGGTTGATTCAAATCATTTTCGCCGTCACCATCGTCATTTTCATCATCATCATCATCATCATCATCATCATCATCATCATTTTTACAGCATTATAAGCACTTTGCTTACTATTACTTTCTTCCTGAAACAGAACATCATTAAAACGTGGTTTTTCCTTCTAACAATTGTTTAAAGTGTACATACCAATCGTTTATGCTAGTGTCATTCGAAATCTGCTTTCTTGTTGCAGATATTTTACGCAGTGTCATTGAATTGTTCCTCTTTTCTCTTTAACAACTGTTTTACATTCATGTCTTGCTATACATAAAGTCGCCCAATCAGGTGAAGATAAAGTACACTTAAATTTCTACAACAAATTGCGTACAGTTCTCTTTGCAGCACGACATTCTTTGTAATACCAGTCGTCATCTTTCACGCACTTACCATTGTGTGTGTGTGTGTGTGTGTGTGTTGTGTGTGTGTGTGTGTGTTTATAAATCTGCTGCATCTTTTATACAACGGTTAAAAGCTTCAAGTGCTCGTTAATATATGTATATATATGTATTATATATATAATATATATATATATATATATATTATATATAAAATACATATATATATGTATGTATATATATATAATATATATATATATATATATATATAACAAAGAGAGAGAGAGAGAGAGAGAGGAGAGAGAGAGAGAGAGAGAGAGAGAGAGAGAGAACGAACGAACGGAAACGAATTTTATTTTCAGAGGGTAGTGGAGTAAGCATAACTGCTTTTTTTACGTCCAGCCCTCTGGGCAAAGAAAAGAAAAAAGAAAGGAAAAAAGATACAAATACAAAAATACAGAGAGAGAGAGAGAGAGAGAGAGAGAGAGGAGAGGAGAGAGAGGAGAAGAGAGAGAGACGAGAGACCGACACAGAGGACAGAGAGCAGAGCAGGAGAGATTAACTGAAGACAGGAGAGAGAGAGAGGAGAGGAGAGAGAGGAGAGAGAGAGAGAGGGAGAGAGGGAGGAGGAGGAGGGGAGGAACTGGAAAGGAGAGAGGAGACCGAGACAGGAGAGAGACTAAGAGAGGGAGGGACCACAGACCACATCCAGGGGCGATTGAGGATCAACAGAAACTTGTGGGGAGAGACACGAGGAGAAGAGAGACAGAGATGAGGACGAGACAGACAGGGGAGAAGAGGAGAGAGACTTAGAAGAGACGGATAAAAGAGAGAGAGAGCGTCAAGGGAGGGACCAGAGACCTGAGGAGGACCAGACAGAGGGCGCAAAGACGGACAGAGAGGTGAGAGATGAGGAGATAGGATACCGGGGGAACGTGGGAGATTAGAGAGGGAGAGAAAACCAGGAGGACGAAGTCGCTCAAAGACACAACCAAATCCAGGGGCGCCATCAAACTTCCACCGTAAGCGTACAGTTTTCCCTCCGCTTGCGACAGTTGCGCAACATTCAGGACGGTGAAGATGGATGGGATAAAGACCAGTTCAAGGAAAGCCACCATCAGTAAGTCTGATTGTTTACACTGACACTTCGGCACGGTCTGGAGGGTGGATCTTTGTGGAATGGAAATAGCATGGGCACGCAATGCAAAGGGGGTAAGTACGCGTTTCAATAGGCAATAGAAAAGAAATGTTGATTGAAATTATAAAAAAAACACAAAAAAACAACAAAACATCGATTTTGGTTGACCTTTGTGTAATTATTTCGCAGTGTTTGCTACTCTTCTTCAATTATTTACGTTTCTGCATTGCAGTTATAGTTCTCCATGTTTATGATCTCTAAACAGGCAGAATTCTCAGCTTCTTGCAGTCATTTGATAAGCAAAGAGAAAGGGAGAGGTTCTGGAGATACAAGCTCAAGACGAACTATCCACAAAGGCTCAATGTGTGGGCCTGACTGAACAGAGAAACGGAGGATAATGGGGTTGTGCACGACAGAGAGAGAGAGAGAGAGAGAGAGAGAGAGAGAGAGAGAGAGGGATGACGTCACAGATACTGTCACCAATGGATGTCATTTTTTTTTCTATTGCGTCACTTGTTGTCATGCGGCCTGAGAAAGAGCAGTGGCTCGAAAGCTTGCGCTGAAAAAAAAAAGACGGTGTTTCGTGTTTTTATTGAGTTTAACTCTTTTACAGTCATTGTGAGGACAAATTCCTATACCAATCTTTAGAAGTTTGATAGTCTTGATTTGCAATGTCGTTGAATGTGCTTTTTAGTTGGCACTATTGTCTGTTGCTTCCATTTGCTACTAGGGTTTTCTTTAAAAGACAAAAAAATGTGGATTAGAATTCAGCTGAGACAGAGGGATCGTGGTGACTTCGAGATTACATTCAATATTGACTGAAGAACGAGGAGGGGGTTCACTTGAGGATAAGGATGCTGTCCTGCCAAATTTCTGATAATTACCTTTCTTTTGATTGAGACCAAGTTCCACTGCTCTTAAAAGAAATGATAGAGAGATTTTGGCCAGCTGCTTTAGAAGAGCCAAGTGCAGTTACACGTGACTTGATAAGACTGCCAATTTTTGCTTGTGTACGATTCTTTCTTTCGCACAGTATCTATGCACATATGCACAAACATATAGGCACTTGCACACACTTCGGCGCGCGCGCACACACACACACACACACACACACACACACACACACACACACACGCGCGCGCGCGCGCGCGCGCGCGCGCTCGCGCGCACCCGCACCCTCATCCTAACCCCCATGACACCTGTATACTGACACATAAACACACTTTCCATCATACACACACATATGCATGTACACACACACACACACCACACACACACACACACACACACACACACACACACAGAGAGAGAGAGAGAGAGAGAGAGAGAGAGAGAGAGAGAGAGAGAGAGAAACTTAGATTCGGACAAGTCCGTCTGATCTTTTTCCTGAGCGATTTGATATGTTTTTCAGCGTATAGAACATCGTCTTTAACCGCTTGTGATTTCATTTATCCTTCAATAGAAGACTAGAACAAACAAAAAAATCTCACGCGCCAATCACACCCATGACTGTGTCAAAAGGGAGCGGCACTAGACTGCCTCATCTCTGGCATTTCAATCAGACTGTCCTGTTTCATCCCCACCTCCTCTTCCCATGCATTTCCTTTGCTCCGGCATGATTCTCATCCGCCTCTTTCTATTCCTCTGCACGTACACGTATTGTTCACGCCCACTGCTGTTGAGCTGTTTAGTCATTCATTTATGCCAAGTCCATGTGTTGATGATAAAAGAGAAAAAAAAAACAACAACATTCCGCTCGCTGTTGGCCGAGCTCTGGAACTCGGTTCTATGTCAGGTACTTTGAAACCTTCCCGTCTCTTCTGCCAGTGGCCTGTTAAGGATGGGTGACAGACTCACAGGGGGAGTGTGAACCAGCACCAGTTGTGTCTATGCCCAGCTGATAGGTCGTCATCAGTCTAAGAGCTGCGTACAGTCGGATCTATCCATCTATCTATCTGTCTATCTATCTATCTATCTAAAGATGAACGGATAGAAGATGAAGATAGATAGATAAGATAGATAGATAGTTAGACAGACAGATAGATAGATGGATAGACAGGGATATCTTATACATAGTAAAACACACACACACACACACACACACACACACACACACACACACACACACACACACACACATGTACACACACACATACACCCACAGACAGACACACAGACACAGGGACAGACAGACAGACAGGCACACACACACACACAC
>JADBJO010001286.1:346027-351027 GCA_016801955.1 Conus betulinus
TAGGATCTACGTTGTAGCTTTTACGGTTGAGAGAGAGAGAGAGAGAGAGAGAGAGAAGAGAGAGAGAGAGAGAGAGAGAGAGAGAGAGATTTACTCGCGTTCTCTCATCAACTGTCTCATTAACTTCCAAGTAAATGTTCAATACACAGCTTTCAGCGATTTAGAACGTGTAACTGCTAACACTAAAACAAGGGATATAATCACTACCGAGGAAAACATAAAAGATGTTGCTTGGCCTCCTTGGCCAGAAAAGCACAGTTCAAATTGTGGCAATTGCTTTTGAAGTCACATTTTACAGAGTTAGTCGATTTGAACTCTTTGATTCTGTCAGCTCAACTGCTTGCAAAATGTCGTGGTGTATATAAATGTGAAGATTTTGTTATTCATGATGGTGCAAGCAACTGATGTTCTGGGCGATGTCAAAAAAGCAAAAAGCAAACAATGATTGCTACTTTGGATCTCGTCTAACTATTTGTATAAAGTGCATAAGCTACATCAATAAAAAAAACCTTGATATTTACATAAACAGCATTAGGAATAAGAACCTTGAAGAAGTGGTTTATGCTGCGAAAAAATAGCCGATCTGCTTCAATTTGAGTTTTTCATCCCATGGATGGTTTAATACCTCAACAACAACACTTGTTTTATCTTTGTAATCTCACTGCGTTCAAGAAGAACTGAGCTAGTTTTCTAAAGTTGGGACCTATTGTATCCGAGTCAGACACAGCTTAAATTAGAATCTTACTGAATATGAACATACACTATTTCATTTCCAAGACCCCTGTCTTCCGCCGTCCTCCTACCCCTTATAAACATGAAGAAAACAAAAGTAAGACATCCAAACAAGAGTCAGAAAGGACAGCAAGTGAACAAAAACATGACAACCCGGACTGTACAGAATATATGAATTAGTCAGCAGGTAAATAATCACTGATATAGCTTACACAACAATAAGTGCAGATGAAACGCTGTGGTTACGCAATGAGAAAAGGAGTTAAGATGGTCTTGTTCTTGACAGACCAGCTCTATAACACGTAAACTACATTCTCTCTCCTCCCCCCCCTCTCTCTCTCTCTCTCTCTCTCTCTCTCTCTCTCTCTCTCCTCTCTCTCTCTTTCTTAGATAGACTAGAAATGCTCTACTTTCACTCCATACGTTGACAACTTGCAAAGAAAGGAGGCTTCAGTTTTCAAGAAAAAAAAAAAAGAAAGAAAGAAATGACCTGATGGGCAGAGCGCGCACGCGACTCATCTCCACATAGTCATAGCATCTCCAACTCCCATCTCTGCATCCCCCTTCAGCCCTTCCCCACTCTGTACTACTGCTCTCCTCACTGCCGTCATGTCTCTGTGTCTCTATCTCTCTGTCTGTCTGTCTGTCTGTCTGTCTGTCTGTCTGTCTGTCTCTCTCTCTCTCTCTCTCTCTCTCTCTCTCTCTCTCTCTCTCTCTCTCTCTCTCTCTCAAAACAATTGGCTGTTGGTCGTCATTGCAGCAGAGGAACGATCCTGTTTTGAAGTCTTTGAAAAGAAACTTGAGTTGCTGGCTTTTTGGACAGGTTTTTACAGATTATATTGATTCCTATTGCTTGAAAGATCGGACAAAGGTCCGGAGCGCCGCGGATGAAATGCTCGGTTTTCATTTTTTTTTCTTTTTTTTTTTTTTTTAATTAGCGTCTTTTATCTTGGGTCCTTCGATTTTCCATCTGTTTCTCTTCTGATGACTCTTGAATTGCAAGGGGAGAGAGAGAGAGAGAGAGAGAGAGAGAGAGAGAGAGAGAGAGAGAGAGAGAGAGAGAGAGAACAGAGAGAGTTAATAGTTCTCAACGGAATGTTCTGTCCACACCTTTCAGTGATTTTGAACTTACAAGTGCTACCACTGTAAACAAGGGAAGTAATCACAACCGAGGCACACATTTAAAGAAGCCGTTTCGTTTTGGTCCCCTTGGCCCGAAAAGCACAATTCAGATTGTGGCAATTGCCTTTTGGAGTTACCTTTTTAACAGAGTCAGTCAATTTGAACTCTTTGATTCTGTCAGCTCAACTGCTTGCAAAAAGTCGTGGTGTACAAATGTGAAGATTTTGTTATTCATTATGGTACAAGCCATTGATGTTCTGACGGTGTCAAAAAAAAAAAAAAAAAAAAAAAAAAAGGGAAAAAAAGAAAGAAAAAGAAAAGGAAAAAAGAAAAAAAGAAAAAAAAGCTGACAATGATTGCCCGTTTGGATCCCATCTAACTTTTGCATAAGGTTTATATGCTACAACAATAAAAGTACTTTGATAGATAAACAGCATGAGGAATAAGAACCTGAAGCAGTGGGTTTATGCCGCGAAAAATTAGCTGATCTGCTTTAATTTGAGTTTTTCATCCCGTGGATGGTTTAATACCTCAACAACACTTGTTTTATCTTTGTAATATCACTGCGTTCAAGAAGAACTGAACTAGTTTTTTTTTTTTTTTTAAGCTGGACCTATTGTATCCGAGTCAGACACAGCTGAATTACAATCTTACTGAACACAACATACACTATTTCATTCCGAGACCCCTGTCTGCCGCCGTCTTCCTACCCTTATAAACGTGAAGAAAACAAAAGTAAACATCCAAACAAGAGTCAGAAAGGACAGCAAGTGAACAAGAACATGACAACCGGGACTATACAGAATATATGAATTAGTCAGCAGGTAAATATTCATTGATACAGCTTACACAACACAAAATACTGACGGAACTCTGTGGGTAAACAACGAGAAAAGGAGTTAAGATGGTCTTGTTCTAGACAGACCAGCTCTATAATACGCTGTTCTCATTCTCTCTCTCTCTCTCTCTCTCTCTCTCTCTCTCTCTCTCTCTCTCTCTCTCTCTCTCTCTCAAAACAATTGGCTGTTGGTCGTCATTGCAGCAGAGAAAGGATCCTGATTTGAAGTCTTTGAAAAGAAACTTGAGTTGCTGGCTTTTTGGACAGGTTTTTTTCAGATTACATTGATTCCTATTGCTTGAAAGATCGGAGAGAAGATTCCACAGATTCGGAGCACCGCGGATGAAATGCTTGGTTTTTATAGTGCTTTTTATTAGCGTCTTTTATCTTGGATACTTCGATTTTTCTGCTGTTGCAAGGAGAGAGAGAGAGAGAGAGAGAGAGAGAGAGAGAGAGAGAGAGAGAGAGAGAGAGAGAGAGAGAGAGAGACAGACAGACAGACAGACAGACAGACAGACAGACAGACAGACAGACAGAAAGAGACAATGACAGAGAGACATAGAGAGAGTCAAGAGTCATGATGATTTATTCACGTTTTAGGCCGTAACCCCTCGTGAAGGGGATTGCGAGTTAAGTACGGTCATGTTAGCACCTGAGCAACTGCACGCAAACATAACAAATACCTATTCAAAATAATACTTTATGACAGAATACTCGATCGCAACTTAAATGCTTTGAATAAATAAATTGACAAATTCTTAACAGTTTGCTCATGAGTACCTGACAAAAGAAGAGCCAGTCTCAATTGGCTTGGGAATTTATAAAACTTAATCGGTATGAACTGAACTCTTAGTGTGTGCAAGACAGGGCAACACAAAATGCACTTCATTTTCTGTATCCTTTCTACAAAGAGGACATATTAAATCTACCTCACTAAGACATAGACATAGAGACATGGAGAGAGAGAGAGAGAGAGAGAGAGAGAGAGAGAGAGAGAGAGAGAGAGAGAGAGAGACATACAACGGACAGACAGACAGTTTGCAAGTCCTCTGTGTGGAGTGGTAGTGCTGGCCCTATGCATGCGTGCGTGCGTGCGTTTTTTGTCGTTAATAGTGACATTTACATTTCTCGGCAACCTCCATTAGATGATGAGAAACAAACATGTGTTAACAGGACGGCAGATATTGACAAGTCCCTGCGGTGGTGCAAGCAATGACAACATTGTTGCCAGGCAAAGTTCAAGTTCACTCTATGATACCAGCCGTTGTGTGACACAGTGGCTCGGGGCGGGGATCGCGGAGTCGATTGCCATCAGAGCCATCAGAGCTCCAACCTGCGCATAGACAGAGTTTTAAGCGGAAAGACTGGGAGTCGATTGTCATCAGAGCCATTTATTTGTGGTATTGCTTCGCTCCAACCTGCGCATAGACAGAGTTAAGTTTGCATTGAGCTCCAGAGGGAAGACTGGAACTTCACAGCCAGGAGTGAAAGAGTCGTGGCATGCTGCTGTTTGAAATAAATTCCATCGCAAAGAGACGTCTTGTTTTGCAGGGTTCTGGTTTCGTCTCTATTTGGAACCCTCCCTGGTGGATTAGCAGCTGTAACAAAATCTCAAGTGCTCTGCTTCTTTGGTTACTACCGGTATTTCTTGTATATAAACCAGTCCAGCAAATGAGAATGTTTTCCTGTATTTTCTGTGCAGGTGGTGAACTAACCTGTACCCTCCATCATGAACAAAACCTCCATGCTGTCAGCCGTCTTCCTCTTGACTGTCTTCGTCATGGCGACGGTGACGTCATTCCGCTTCGACGATGACGCAGCCAGAGAGTTCGGCAAAGGCGATATCTTCGACAGAAAGTATCAGGTGATTATCTGTGTTATCTTTTGTGTGTCTTCCTAGTTACTGGATGACTAGATAATAGCAAAACTAGGGAACAATCAGGGCGATTCTAGAAAAGCATTTAAAAAAAGTTCCACTTGATATTGAGCGACAGGAACAGTAGCTGTAAGAGGTTAAAGCGAAAAAAAAAAAAAATTAAAAGTACAAGGCAACAACATAATTTAAACATAGACAGACAGACAGACAGACAGACAGACAGATACATACATACATGTATGCATGCATGCATCCATCCATCCATCCATCCATCCATCCATCCATCCATCCATCCATCCATACATACATACATAGATTTTGTTTTATAATATTGCATTTAAAGGCCAATGAAACAAAAGAAATGAAAATGGACAAAATATGTAAATTTTTGGATGACGGGAGTTTCTCGTTCAAAATGGACGAGAACCAGAT
>JADBJO010001286.1:356027-366027 GCA_016801955.1 Conus betulinus
TCACCGCAAATGTGTCCGGTATGAAGGATGTTTTACATCGGGCCAAAATACCTTGAAGCGGTATCTAGCTAGACTGAACATCAAAGTCCCTCATATCATGCGCAATGAACAGTCAGAGGTTCACCATATCAAGGTCATGGCATCACGGGGTGCGAAGCCAGACTCTGTCTATCTGTCGGCATAACTCCTCTAGTTTCAAACAGGTTTTCTTCCTTTGCTTGATGGACTGAACGGGTTTTCACAATCCTCTCCTCATGTCAGATTTCTTCATCTGAATAGGCGTCTGTGTGGCAGGCTTTCACGTGAGGCGATAACATATATGAAAGAATGCAGGACAAGAACAGAGTTTGACAAAATTATGTAGACATTCTTTTGGCTTTAATAGTTAAAAAAAGGAATGTAGACAGAAAAAAAAAAAGAAAAAAAACAACTGTTGCACCATACACAGGCGATGTAGCGTACCTATGCAGCAAATCAAAATTTGTATTTAAAAAACCTGGCTAGATGATTATAGTTAGTCCATGCACCAAAATTCCATACGATCCAAAAAAATACAATACAGTATACAGTACTGTAAAGTTCACCAACCTAACCCAATCTAAGCCAATAAATGGGGCATTCACAGCACATCAAATTGCAGATGTTTTCAACATCCCCTTGCTAACAAATATTTTTAAGTCAGACGTCACTTTATGTTATAGAATCTAAAAGAAAACCGATTAATATGAACCACAACAAAGTTTTTGATCTCTGAGGTCAAGCTGATTTGCAAATGAGAGAACAGCATACATGACAAACCGCTTCTTGTCTTGGAGATAAGGTTAGTTTGTGGGCGAGGCAACTTGAGACTTGATAGAGAGTAGTATTTTGGTTTCACTGATGAAGTTACTTTTGGATTGAAGATGAACTATCAGAAGGGATCTTTCTAACCTTGTTTTACTTTATTTTCTCCAACCCTGAGATGTTGTTTAAAACATGTATTCTTAAAAAAAGTACACATTGTATATATATATATATATATATATATATATATATATATATATACAATGCTGAACAATTAAGTAGTGGGGGGGGGGGGGGGGGGGGGGGGGACAAGTGCAGGTTAACAATTCTTCCATCATTATAGTAATGACTTGAAAAAGATTTGTAATAGAAAAAAGGTTAAAGACGATGAAATTAGATATCATAAAATGAAAAACACTTCACTAGCAGCTGCATGAGGGAACCATCGCAATCCCTCCCGCCTGTTCCTAGACCTTTCGTCGGCTGGATCGGACTCATCAGGGAGACACGGCTGATTGTGTCTGTGCTCTTGGCGTCAAATAGAGATACACCACAGTCCGTAATTCTGTGGTGTTCTCGTCACCAAGGGTTCAAAAAAGAATCCAACAGCACCCAGCAAAAGGTAGTGGAACAAATGGAGAGAGAAAAAAAAGTTGCTGAAAAACTAAAAAACATTATGCAAACAGTATAAAATGTAGGGGGACAATTGTTGAGCCTACGCTTGAGGACCCGTTTAACGATGCAAGGGAGATCAAAAGACATGGAACAGTCTGAGTGTGTGTGTGTGTGTGTGTGTGTGTCTATCTATCTATATATATATAATTAAGTAAGTAGTGGGGGAAAACAAGTGCAAGCTAACAATTCTTCAGTTATTATAGTAATGACTTGAACTTTTAGGGGAAAAAAATGACGATGATAAAAATGGAGGAAATATATGAAAATATGAGAAACCCTTCACTAGTTGTCTGAGGGAACCATTGTAATCTCTTTCAAAGACAGATTTATTTGTATTGCCTGCTCTTAAGCCTTTCGTCCGCTGGATCGGACTCATCAGGGAAACACGCCTGATCCCGTTTCTGCTCTTGGTGTCAAATAGAGAGACACACCACAGTCCATAATTCTGCGGTGTACTCACCACCAAGGATTCAAAAAAGAATCCAACAGCACCCCAAAGCAGCCAGCGAAGGGTAGTAAATAGAACAAAACGAAAGTGTGGAGAGGAAAAAAAGTTGCTGAATAACTAAAAGCATTATGCAAACATTATAAAATGTAAGGGACAATCTTTGAGCCTATGCTTGGGGATCCATTCAAGGATGCAAGGGAGATCAAAAGATACGGAATAGTCTGAGTGGTCAGCTCTGCTGTTCTGCAATACTTGTACAGTAATCAGTTCTGAAATTAAGTAACGCACAGTGCCTTATTATTATCGAAACGTAATGAACATATGACACAAGTGTACTACCTTCACATCTCTGGGAATGCGCGCCGACGCAGTGTACACATATGCATATATTACGAACAAAGCGCGCGCGCGCGCGTGCGCACACACAAAACACGAGCGCGCGCACGCGCGCACACACACACACACACACACACACACACACACACACGGTCGCCTACGCACGCACGCACACACAAGCGCCCGCGCGTGCGCGCACACACACACACACACACACACACACACACACACACACACACACACGCGCGCGCACACGCGCGCACGCGCGCGCGCGCGCGCGCGAAATCTCTCACACACGGAATTCTCATAAACACGATAAGAGATGCTTTTACTCTGCTTTTGTTTGAAGAACCTTAATAAAAGTTGTGTGAGGAAAATTCTGAGAGAAAAAAAGCAGACCTGATAATAACCGTAACATACAGGGGCAAGTCCTGCAGAAAGTCAATGAATATTGATGTGGATAATTTCATTCAACGAGCATTGTGTAGGCTTGGCATTCGAAAATGATATCCTCACTTAAAATACAAGACTGCCTTGGGACCATGAGGTTCTGAAGCGTCTGTTTTAGGAGGCGTAGCATATGAGATAACATCTTTAATCATCATTCACTGTTCATGATGATTCAGCATTTAAAAGAAAAGAAGTTTGTGAACAATAGGCAACGTTTGCACTATTTTGTATATCAGGCATTGCAGAAGCACGAACGGAGTGTGTTGTGCAGCATAGTCAAATGATTTTTTTATGTAAACAATCCATACGACATGCCAGCAACAGACTATTTTGATTAACAAATTTACTTAGAAACCATGAACAATACAAATAAATAACATCAAAGAATAAAGAATAATTATTTATTTACAGATGATTCACTTATTTTGAACATGATTTCATGTATCCCTCAACTAATCCGATACAGAAAGACTGGAAGGCAAAACTTCGAAAAAAAACTATCAACAAAGAGTTCCAACCATCATGCACGAAATAGCCAGCAGTGAGACTCTTTTCACTGTCTCGTATGGTAGTCCCGCACCATGCACGCCAATCTCAGTGAAAATCGGAGAGAGATAATAGATATGCCCAGGAGCAATATCGGTGTGTCACTAAGTAGGAGGTGGAAGGGGAAGGTCAATGGCAGTTCGCTGCAAATGGCCTGTCTGTTGACCACTCGTAGGATGTTGGTCATCAATCTATCGGGAATAGCTGGACATTACGGCTGACCTTCCACACTGTTCCTGTCACTATCACCTTACGGATTTCATGATTAGCTTGGCTGTGGGCATTGTAGTCAGTTTCAACGAGACGGAAAAAGGTCTTGGTCTTCCTGTCTGTTTGTCTCTGTCTCTGTCTCTGTCTCTCTCTCTCTCTCTCTCTCTCTCTCTCTCTCTCTCTCTCTCTCTCTCTCTCTCTCTCTCTAACACACAGTGTCTGCCTATCTGTCTATCTCTCTGTCTGTCTTTCTCTCTTTGTCTCTGTTTTTTTTGCGTGTCTCTGTGTCTCTATTATTCATTCTGGAGCACACACGGACACACACACAGACAGACACACACACACACACACACTCATACACGCATGTACGCACGCACACACGCGCATACACACACACACACACGCACACACACACACACACACACACACACACACACACACACACACACACGCGTGCGCGCACGCGCGCACACGCGCACGCGCGCACACACTCACACACACACACACACACACACACACACACACACACACACACACACACACACACACACACACACACACACACACACACGCACACACACACACACACACACACACACACACACAGAATGAGATCCGATGTAGCGACGATCAGTACTTACTGGACAGCCACAAATGGACATGGTCAGTAATGAGATTCACCCTACGCCTCTTCCTCTGCTCCTGCGAGGCTGCAGCACAATGCATACTGACTACAATCAGGCAAAAGGAAGCAGCACGCATGCCTTGAAAGAGAAGGCCGACAAGACAGTCAAGGCCATGACATCTCTCTCTCTCTCTCTCTCTCTCTCTCTCTCTCTCTCTCTCTCTCTCTCTCTCTCTCTCTCTCTCTCTCTCTCAGCACCTCTTTCATGAGAGTAATGAATATGTATCCATATCCATTTTCGTATTCATATCTGTATGCCCTCTCTCTATCTCTGTCTCTGTCTCTCTGCACAGATGATATCAATGTCGAACAAATGAGAGTATTATGGCCATGTCTTGTAGTTGATCTACATGAACCGATTATGGATATGCCTGGCAGCTGTATTGAGTAACAGCTCTTTTTTTTTTGTACCATCTCTAATTTGCAAACACTTTATGGAGTGCATTCAGCAGATCGAAGACATTTGTGTCCCAAATGTTGATAATGGCTGTCAAGGCACTGGTATGTCTGCCTTTGTATTTCCTATTCCTTTTTTTTTTCTCTCCATGAGCAGTCGTGCGTGTGTCTATGCGTCTGTGTGTATGCATGCATGTAATTTATCTGAGTCTGACTGCACGTTCAAAATCACTCAAAATTATTTTAGACGGATATTGCAGTTGTTTAAAACGGTCACTTACATAAACGTCGTATTGAGATGACGGACAGCAATATTGTCCCAATGCGACTTTAAAATAGAAATTTTGCTGTTCTGAAAAGAAGTGAGTTATCAGCAATAATGAGTTTGAAACTGTTCTCAGAGTAAATGCTGTTTGACCGTGAATCACGTAATCACTGCTCAATGAAGAGACAGTGGAAGAGCAGGGACTCCTAATACAGGGTATATTTATTCACATATGAAAACATCAGCTTACAGTCTGTATCAAAGTGATAATTTAACGTGGTCTAATTCCTAATTTAGTGAGTGAGAAGAACACTAATTATTAATTCATTGATAATCCATTATCAAACATCATCTTTTAGGTAATTTTTTTTTCTCCAGATGTGTATATACGCTGTTTTGCAGACGACAGAACTGTTACATTCACACAGACAGTTATTGATATTTTTCTGCACCTCTACTTGCCATCAGCAATCTATTCATTTGCTGGAATCGTACAGTAAAATGAAAATCAATGAAATTGAAGTTCCCTTGACCTGACGATCAGTGAAAAGCACCTGTCCCCTCTGAACCACTAATGATGCACTGTCTGCCCCCTCTTCCCTCCTACACAACTCCTCCCTACCTACACCCACCCGTTTCAGAAGTTAAAAATAATGTATTTTTGGCAATGGTTTAATGAGCAGAACAGTAAAGATTTTTTTACGGTCAGTCTTTCATCATATTATTCAGAAGCTTTTTCATCGCCCTATTTTCCACCTAAAAGGCCTTGTAAACCGATTTTTACTTGTGGGGTTCCAAGGCCGATACTCATGTAAGAGATAGTCCCGCAAAAGCCTCTATATGGATTTCAAGTCTTACAGAGTCATATTCATTCATGAACTAGTTCTGCTCTGTAACCTTGGTTATATATTGTGCATATCTCACTTTTACAGTTTTTTTTTTGTTCAAACAAGTCTTTTTCATTTAGTCTATATTCCTTTTGACTGCCTGTATTTGTAACTTTCTTCCTTTTTACTCAAACCCCAATTTCATTTCTTTACAGTAATTTATTGAAAAGTAAATACAAAACATGCACAGCATATATTTAGTTAACAATTATCTGCGGTTCTTGTTAAAAAAAAAAGAAAAAAAAAACTCAACTACTGGAGAACACTATCCAGAGACGTGTAAGTGCTTGAAACTTTTCAGGATTGTACATCTTTCATTAGGATGATTTTTGGTCTGTGCAAATTGTTGTTCTTGGTCTTGCTTTTCTCTAATTTTTTCAGTCCCCCGAATGTAAATCTGCACGTGGGATGATGATATGATAAAGTCAAATTAAAAGTATAAGTCACAACCAACAAAAATTGAGAGAAGGATGTGCTACTCTGTTTCATCATATTGTATAGCAAATGTTAGGACAGAAGAGCTCATTATACTCTCCACAGACAAAACTGCAACATTTGAGGCACTGGTGCTATCTTCTTCCTCTTACCCCACCCTCATAAATCATGATGCAGCCATGATTTGTGGTTTTCTCGAGGTTCCTTGTGCTTTGGCGTGTTGAGTCTGATTGAATCTGAAATCAGGAGTTTAGTATTTGGAGTGCATGCTCTTACTGTTAACACTCTATTGACCTTTGTATGTCTGTTTTAGAAGCTGTCTCTTTCATTACAGTGTTGGTGGCCATGCTTTTATGGATCTTGCTTACACTTTAGTATTTCACGTGAAGTTGTCAGTGCTATAATTATTCGTTGCACAGCATCCGGTCAGCTCTGAGCATGAGACTCCTTTCACTATAGCAGACGGAGATCTAGTAACGTGCAGGGCAGTCTGGCAGTAAAGCTGGGTCAAAGAATTGAGGAAATATACCCAGGAACAACTTGGAGTGTCACAGAAAGGAAAGGTATTGGGGGTGGTTTGGAAGGTCAGCGGCAGTCCGTTGAAAATGATCAGTGCGCGCTGTCCTGCTCAGGTGCTGGCAGTCAATTCATCAGGACCAGTCACACATGACAGCTGACCTGCCTTGCCGTTAAATTCACTGCCACCCGACAGATTTCACGATTAGCTGGACTCTGATAACTATGACCAATTTGTCCCAGGTGGAAAAAAGGTCTATGTCCGTATGTCTGTCCCAGTCCTTGTCAATTTCCAGAGGACATGTGTGTGTGTGATTTTTGGCAAGAAGTTGTAACAAGGAACGGTCCATGATATGTTTGTATTGTGTATTATCCGATCGTGCTGGGATTTTGTGTTCATCGCCATTCTGTTTTTAATATATGATTTAGAAGAAGTGAACGATCAATCAATATAAATTTTAAATCTGTGGGGAAAGATGCGGTGCACTTGCATAGTTAAGAGAAACGTTTTGCCCCGACATGACCGGGGACATAGTCATGTTGAACACTGGTCTGTACAGTGACGCTCCGTGCCTAAAGTCTGTGAGTATGGCACTGCTGACACATGTGTGCATCTTCCTCGCTCATACACACACACACACACACACACACACACACACACACACACACACACACAGAGTCACTCACACACACATACATGCACGCAAACACACACACACACACACACACACACACACACACACACACACACACACACACACACACACACACACACACACACACACACATTCACACACACACACACACACACACACACACACACACACACACACACGCCTCACACATGCATGAACGCATACATGTAAGTAATCACATACAAACGCAAGTATAGACATATAGAAAGGGATAGGTAGGGATTGTATAGTGGGATAGAGAGTTAATTGTGAGGGAGGATGGTGGGGGAAGTGAGAGATAAGACAGTTCAGGTTCCAGTTGAATGTCATGTGAATGTATACAACAGTACCATTTGTATAAGAAAATCATGAAATGTATTTTCCATTACCTTATTGAAAGCAAAAGATGCATTTGAAAATGATGGAGAAAGGGGAGGGGGTATTGTCGGGTATCTTTTAGTCGCACTAGTGTGAGCCTGAGCTCATTTCCGTGTGTTGTTTAAGGTCTTGACTGACTGCCCTATGTTTTTTATTTCACGTGACGCTCATTGCTGCCATTTCTTTCTTTAAATCTGATAGGCTTTTGTTTGGATTTTAAAGCAGTGTGAGAATTCAGGTAAATTGGGATTGAGAGGTGATCAGTTTTCAGAATATAAATGCTGTGTTTCTGGCTGTCATTTAGTGGGCCCTTGTTTTTTTATGCTTGACGAAGGTTTTACAAATAAACCGAAAATTTGCAATATGCTTATTGGGGTGTTGGGTTTTTACTGTTCAGCATGTGTGTATGTGCGAAGTGATTCTGTATGTTTCACTTTCGCGATGTCAGAACAATGTCCATGAATGGAAAACTGCAGGCACATGAAAACAACTAATTTTCAAGCGAAAGTAAAACTTCCTCCTTTCTTCACGTCCCTCTTATTTTGTCCGTTCCCATAGTCCCGTTTCCCTGACCGCCTCCACTCTGGACCCTCACTGTGAACTTACATCAATGACAGACCCTCACTGTGAACCTACATCAATGACAGATCCTCATTGTGAACCTACATCAATGGCAGACCTCACTGTGAACCTACATCAATCAGACCCTCATTGTGAATACATCAGGCAGACCCTCACTGTGAACCTACATCAATGGACAGACCCTCACTGTGAACCTACATCAATGACAGACCCTCATTGTGAACCTACATCAATGACAGACCCTCACTGTGAACCTACATCAATGGCAGACCCTCACTGTGAACCTACATCAATGACAAACCTTCACTGTGAACCTACATCAATGGCAGACCCTCACTGTGAACCTACATCAGTTGCAGACCCCCATTGTGAACCTACATCAATGGCAGACCCTCACTGTGAGCCTACATCAATCACAGACCCTCATTGTGAACCTACATCAATGGCAGACCCTCACTGTGAACCTACATCAATGGCAGACCCTCATTGTGGAGCTACATCAATCACAGACCCTCATTGTGAACCTACATCAATCACAGACCCTCATTGTGAACCTACATCAATCACAGACCCTCATTGTGGAGCTACATCAATGGCAGACCCTCACTGTGAACCTACATCAATGGCAGACCCTCATTGTGAACCTACATCAATGACAGACCCTCATTGTGGAGCTACATCAATCACAGACCCTCACTGTGAACCTACATCAATGACAGACCCTCACTGTGAACCTACATCAATGGCAGACCCTCATTGTGGAGCTACATCAATCACAGACCCTCATTGTGAACCTACATCAATGACAGACCCTCATTATGGAGCTACATCAATGACAGACCCTCACTGTGAACCTACATCAATGGCAGACCCTCATTGTGGAGCTACATCAATCACAGACCCTCATTGTGAACCTACATCAATGACAGACCCTCACTGTGAACCTACATCAATGGCAGACCTTCATTGTGGAGCTACATCAATCACAGACCCTCATTGTGAACCTACATCAATGACAGACCCTCACTGTGAACCTACATCAATGGCAGACCCTCACTGTGACCCTACATCAATGGCAGACCCTCACTGTGAACCTACATCAATGGCAGACCCTCATTGTGAACCTACATCGATGACAGACCCTCACTGTGAACCTACATCAATGGCAGTCCCTCATTGTGGAGCTACATCAATGACAGACCCTCATTGTGGAGCTACATCAATGACAGACCCTCACTGTGAACCTACATCAATGGCACAGACCATCACTGTGAACCTACATCAATCACAGACCCTCACTGTGAACCTACATCAATGGCAGACCCTCATTGTGGAGCTTCATCAATCACAGACCCTCATGTGTGAACCTACATCAATGACAGACCCTCACTGTGAACCTACATCAATGACAGACCCTCATTGTGAACCTACATCAATCACAGACCCTCACTGTGAACCTACATCAATCACAGACCCTCATTGTGAACCTACATCAATGGCAGACCCTCATTGTGGAGCTATATCAATCACAGACCCTCATTGTGAACCTACATCAATCACAGACCCTCACTGTGAACCTACATCAATGACAGACCCTCATTGTGAACCTACATTAATCACAGACCCTCACTGTGAACCTACATCAATGACAGACCCTCACTGTGAACCTACATCAATGGCAGACCCTCATTGTGGAGCTACATCAATCACAGACCCTCATTGTGAACCTACTTC
>JADBJO010001286.1:373527-381027 GCA_016801955.1 Conus betulinus
TATATACATACATACATACATATATATATATATATATATATATATATATATATGTGTGTATATGTGTGTGTGTGTGTGTGTGTGTGTGTGTGTGTGTGTGTGTGTGTGTGTGTGTGTGAGACAGAGACAGAGACAAATAGACAGACAGACAGGCAGACAGAGACACAGAGACAGACAAACAGTTTATAATCTGTCTGATTAAAGGATCCCCCCCCCCACACACACACACACACCAAAAAAAAAAAAAAAGGTTTCTAACAACAAGTCGTTCAGGTCGTCCAGAACAGAAGAAGCAGTCAGGATCCGCAACAAAATGATGGTGAGAACATCTTGTTACAGGAGAAGTAAGCAGGCTCCGCAACAACATGATGGTAAAAACATCTTGTTGTAGGAACCGCGGCAAATAAGGCGAAAACATGTTGTTACAGACGTATGCAGGCTTTGCAACAAACCGATGGCAAAAGCATGTTGTTACAGGAGACGAATTCGGGCTGCGCAACAAAATGAAGGTGAAAACATATTGTTACAGAGAAGTATTCCCGCTCCGCAACAAAATGATGGCGAAAACATGCTTTAACAGACACATTTCGGATCCCGCAACAAAATGATGGCGAAAACATGCTTTAACAGACGCATTTCGGATCCGCAACTAAATGATGGCGAAAACATGTTGCTACGGGAGAAGTATTCAGTCTCAGCAACAAAATGATAGCGAAAACTTGTTGCTAAAGGAGAGGCATTCAAGTTCCGCAACAATGTAAATGGTGAAGTCATGCACCTGTAGACTGTAAACATATATACGTGCATGCATACATACAAACATACATGCATTTATCTATATGTACACACACACACACACACACACACACACACACACACACACACACACACACACACACTCACTCACTCACTCACACACACACACACACACACACACACACACACACATACATATATATATATATATATATATATATATATATATATATATATATATATATATATATATATGGGGCGCAAGTGCCCCAAGAGATGATCCTGCTCTTGAGTTATTCATTGAAGCTTGCACTAGAGATTTCCTAGATGTGTCGCTGTCCCCAATCATGGCACAGCGATGGGACCTTGTCATGCATGTCATTTTGTAGACATTTTTATGGGGGAATTGGACCGGAGACTTGCAAGTGAGTCTCCGGTTCCTGTCATATCTTCTCTTGTCCCAAATGAAAAGCAGTCACTTATTGAGCACCTTGACTGGAGTCGTTTTAGAGATGATGGTATTGCTGTCCTGCTGCATGACAGGGATGTAGATAGATTCAAGGCCCATTTACAGACTCTGCACCCTGGTATTAGCTGGACAGTTTCTTAGGGGAAAAAAGCTGAATATTTGGACCTTAGGGTCCACATTACGGATTCGGGATTTATTGAAACTGACGTGCTTTCGAAGAATTGTAACAGTTATCTTCCCCCCTCCTCTTGTCACCCAAGTCAGTATTTAGAGGCCTTGCAGTAGGAATTGGTAAAAAACTTAGGATGCGGGTAAGTAATGATGAGATTCTGAAAAACAGAGTCAAGGAATACGCAAAGTATCTCACCTTGTCAAGCTGGCAGTATAGTAAGGCTTTCGCAGATCTCACAAAGGGAGCATCTAAGTCACGGAATAAGATCCTTCACCAACCCAGAAAAAAGGAGAACAAAAGATTGCATGGGTCACTAAGTTTGACCCTCGAGCCCCATCCAAATTTAATATTATAAAGAAGAACCTTCATCTCTTATATTCAAACCCCCCAGTAATAAGGACTTTCCCCCCCGTAAAACCATAATAGCTGCAATAGAAGATTAGACAATCTGGGTGAAATATATAAACCAACAATCCCAAGACAGATTGTCCAACATGGCCCCAACAATGTTTCTTTTTTTTTTCAAATGCAGTAAAAAGTGTGACACCTGCAGACATGCAGCTGATACAAATGAACTGAAATCTCCATTGGATGGCCGGCGGTGGAAAATTTACCAACATCTAACTTGTACAACACCTAACGTAATATATGTCATCAGATGTAGTCTTCATCCTGATCAGTGGTACGTAGGATCAACGGTGAACTTGAAATTGAGATGGGCTAATCATAAAAGTGATACAAATCACGCCAAAACTAGCAAATGTATGGTTGCCCACCATGTAAACTCATGTCCCCACCCAAAGGACCCTGATATTCCGTTCCTGTCAATATGCCCC
The DNA here is from genome assembly GCA_016801955.1 of Conus betulinus. Classification (NCBI taxonomy): domain Eukaryota; kingdom Metazoa; phylum Mollusca; class Gastropoda; order Neogastropoda; family Conidae; genus Conus; species Conus betulinus. The sequence continues at coordinate 375,761 of JADBJO010001286.1, forward strand.
ATTGAAACAGTGAAAGAAGAAACAAAACTTTTACAAAGGGAATTATATTGGCAGGCCAATCTTGGTACTATTTTTGTAGGACTAAATCGCAGAAAAAGACTTAAATTCTTGCATCAGAAAAGGATCGAGTATTCGTGCTGAAAGAAAGACAATAACACTGTGTGTATTACCATTACTGCACATACCTGTGTGTGAAATGCCTCCTTCCTATAACTGTGTGTGAAATGCCTCCTTCCTATGCCTGTGGGTGAAATGCCTCCTCCTCCCTCCTCTTTCTCTTTCTTATCTTTCTCATTCTCTCTCTCCCCCTCTCTCTTACTTACACGCGCACACTCTCTCCCTTTTTTTTTCCCATCAAGAGTGAATTGGAGTTCAGGACCACTATTATTCATCGCCCATATTTGCTTTGCCTGTGTACACTTCTTCCTTTGGTCAAGAATGTAAGCAGCTGAAGAAAAGTAAATAATGTAAGTGTTTGTTTTCCTCGTTCTTATCTTGGCTTTTCTTCTCTCTCTCTCTCTCTCTATTTCTTTTCTGTTTCCCTCGTTCCTTTCTCTATCTCTTCCTTTCTTCCCCCCCCCCCCCCCCCCCCTCTTTTTCTTTGCGCTCTTTCTCTTCCCCCCCCCCCCCCCCTCACTCTCTGTTCTCCCTGTCTGTCTCCCCTCTTCCTCTCTCTTACTCCCGCTCACTCTCTCATTGTCTCTTCTTCTTCTTCTCGTCGTCCTCACTCCTATTTACTTCACCTATCCACTATTACATTCTTTCCGCATATTACATTTCCCTTTGTGCCCCTCGCTTCGCATGTATTTTAAAGTTAGTAATAATTTTGTATGATATGTTTTAATTTAAGTAAAGCGGTTTACTATACTGGATAGGAGTGGGGTTTCACTACCTCTCCAATGGTTGGTTGGATATATATATGTATATATATATATATATATATATATATATATATAGATATAGATACATAGATACAAGTATGTAAACTGATTTTGTCTTTACTTTTGGAATTCCGATGGTGTTTTTGTTTTTTTTCCGATAATGCAGATTCCTTTTATCGTCCAGACTTTTTCAGCTGCTGGGAGCAGTGCCAGTTTTAGCGTTGGATTTTCTTTTATACTCCCCCTCTCTCTCATATATATATATATATATATATCTGAACAATTAAGTAGTGGGGAAAACAAGTGCAGGTTAACAATTCTTCCATCATTATAGTAATGACTTGGCAAAGATTTAAAACTGAGAGGAAAAAAAAATTGAAGATGAAATAAATGGGAAAATGGATATCATAAAATATGAAAACCCTTCACTAGCTGCATGAGAAAACTATCGCAATCCCTCTCGAAGACAGATCTGTGTGTGTGTAAACGCCTGCTCCGACTAGCTGCATGAGGAAACTATCGCAATCTCTCTTGAAGGCAGATCTGTGTGTGTATCGCCTGCTCCGAGGGCTTTCGTCCGCTGGATCGGACTCATCAGGGAGACACGACTGATTGCGTCTGTGCTCTTGGCGTCATATAGAGACACACCACAGTCCATAATTCTGTGGTGTTCCGACCGCCAAGGGTTCGAAAAAGAATCCAACAGCACCCCCAAAGCAGCCAGCGAAAGGTAGTAGAATTAAACAAAACGAAAGTGTGGAGAGGAAAAAAGTTGTTGAAAACTAGAAACATTAGGCAAACAGTGTAAAATGTAAGAGACAATCTTTGAGCCTATGCTTGAGGATCCATTTAAGGATGCAAGGGAGATCAAAAAGATATGGAACAGTCTGAGTGGTCAGCTCTGCTGTTCAATAACCCAAGCATTGTCAACGGCTAAGAATTGTGCAGAACAACCTTTCCTTGGATCTCCACACACACACACACACACACACACACACACACACACACACACACACATATATATATATATATATATATATATATATATATATATATATATATATATATATATATATATATATATATATATATGACTTCAAATTTTTTTTTCGCGATGGCGACTCTAAGTATTTTTTTTCCATGACAGCAAGTTCCACAAACACATGGTCGCCATCACAATCAAGAAAAGCAGAGTTTCTCTAGCAAAATGTGAGTACAAAAAAAAATGTCAGCAGAAAGGACTCTAATAGCAGGCACTTCGCATGCGGCACCCCTGGTTCCAGACTTCAGCAGACTTAACATGTCTACTGCACAGGAAACCCCCAGAAAAACCACACGATATGTCTGCATAATGACTTATGAGGGTGGGGTAAACAGAGAAAGGCAGTGCAAGTGCCTCAGATGTTGCAGTTTCATTTGCGGAGAGCACCGCGAGCTCTTCTGTCCTGACATTTGCCAGACAATCTTGATGAAGCAGCGAAAGTCATCATACCCTCACTGATTTGCTTTGCTGTGAGTTATAATTTAGGGTTTGTGAATTTAGCTGTGACTTATGATTTAATTTGAGTCGATTATATCAGCATACGTGTAGATTTAAATTCAGGAGACAGGAAAAATCAAGACAAAATGATATCGAGAGCAATACTGTACATAAAGCAAAACATATTTACAATGAAATGAACCAACAGTCCTAAAATGTTTCCAAACAGTCATGTATCTTTTGAAACTGTTCCGCTGTGTGTTCAATTTTCAATTTTGCTCATACATACTTATTACTTTCTTTTTCAGTCAGCTATTATAAAGAAACGAAAGTTGGGTTAATAGGAAGCTGAGTAGTTTCTCTTTGAAGAGGTGAAAATAGTCGAAAAGAATTTAGATGAAATGAATGGGAACAGGTAGCAATAAAAACAAAACTGAGCGATTCACGACTCCCAAACTAGGCTAGAAAGCTCAGCTACCCCGTGAAGGAATATGGTTCTGTGATACATGAAGTGGAGTTTTCTCGGGACTGTCTCTTAAACGGGCATGGGCTTTTGAAAAGGACTAATACTAACCCATTGACACATGACAAAGCACGTTGGAGGTAAGTAGAACAAAGAAGAAGTTCTAAATGATATGATACACAGCACAAAATACCTTGTTATTCTGCGTAACGGCTGTTACTAAAACTAAGATTTTTGTCTTATGAAGTATGCAGTTCTTTGCAAATAGTGCCTCACCGGTGGCTCAGAACTGATATTTCTGGAAGAGATTATGTATCTCTGCACTGATTGTCATAGCAATGGAACTTAAATGTAACTGTCCTTGGGGTCCATATTACTGTAGTTTTCCAGCAAGTTAAGATGCAATAGAATGGCATAAAGAGGTACGTATAGTAATGATTGATGGCCCCTGAATGTTTAAAATTCGATTTATACCTTTTTATGTACTTATTGGCAACAATGAAGAAAGATAATTAAGATTTTTCCACTCGCTGAATTATGTATTACGACTAAGGGAAATTACCTCTCAGTTTCAGACTGTAAGCCAATGTTTTCAGATGTGAATAAATAAATGACATCGAATGTCAATGCAGAGAGAGAGAAAACGTGAACCAGTAAATATTGTCCAGCTGTCTCTTCGTGGAAGAGTATCAACTTGATTCGCAATCAAACAGCAGCAGCTAATGGTTTTAAAGTGTTCATTGTTAATCACTCACTTCTGTTCATAGCAACAAATTTCAAAGTTTGAAGTCGCATTTGGACAATATTGCTCTTCGTCCGTTGAAAGCTCAGAAAATAGAAACACTTTACAAACTGAGTTCTCCCATACCCACTGCATTATAGTATTCATATAACTGATCGTTTGAAAACTAGCAACACTTGTCCAAAATAATTCCAAGTGAAAAACAGCCACAGAAATAATGTTTGATTCTACTGTCTAAAGAAAAGATCTCTCTCTCTCTCTCTCTCTCTATATATATATATATATATAAATTCCAAGGATACGTATCGAACACACACACACTCATACATATATATATATATTAAATTATAAACAAAGCTTGCACTTATGTCTCAGACTGTAGAAATAGGGGGGTGATAAGCCTTCATATCTGCAGTGATAGATGATTTCTGCCTAACTGACAGTATGTGCTTGAGTGGGTGAATGGGGAATAATAAATGCTTCTCAAAATGAACCTTCAGCAAGCTTATAGTCTCCGAAACAGGAGACCTCCAATGGGGACGAAGCTCACTAATATATAACTCCTGGTCAGACACCGATATTTCAAAACAGTCTCCGAAACAGGAGACCATCTCCAATTTGGACGAAGCTCACTAATATATAACTCCTGGTCAGACACGATATTTCAAAACCTGATTGTTTCTTCTCAGTGACCGCGGAAAGTGGTAATTTGACACCTCTGCCTTTTTCGGTTTTAGGGAGAATGCTATACCAGAAAAAGGCTGGTGTGCAATACCGCAGTATGTTTGTTGAGTTTTCAAAAAACCAACCAAAGCTGCACCTAAGAAGCAAAAGAAAATCATGAAAGAGCAAAATAAGCTACATTTTCTTGTGAAAAGTAGAACATATGAAAAGATAACCTCTTAAGACACAAGTGCTGAGGGCCAGTCCTTGGAATGAATCTGCAAGGGACTAATTACAATAAAAAAATAAATTCCAAGGATAAGTACCGAGCACTGTTCCAGCAACTTACAGAGCAGCTAGGCGTTGCAATAACAGCAAGAAATATTAAATTATAAACAAAGCTGGCTCTTATGTCTCAGACTGTAGAAATAGGGGGGTGATAAGCCTTCATATCTGCAGTGGTAGATGATTCTGCCTAACTGACAGTATGTGCTTGAGTGGGTGAATGGGGAATAATAAATGCTTCTCAAAATGAACCTTCAGCAAGCTTATAGTCTCCGAAACAGGAGACCATCTCCAATGGGGAGGTAGCTCACTAATATAACTCCTGGTCAGATACCGATATTTCGAAACCTGATTGTTTCTCCTCAGTGCACATACTGTCAGCAGAGAGTCCTCAGAAGAGAAGCCCCCTTCAAGCGAGTGTTTCGGCCCTTATCTCCTGACACTCTAAGGGGGTTGGGCCACACCCGGTTCATGACTCCGGATGTCCCTCTGCTGCCCCTTTTTTTTTTTTTTTTTTTCCCATCTTGGGATGAGCCATGACTGGGATTCGAACCCATGCCTTTCTGGACATGCTCATTTCCACTTAATGACTCGCGCACTAACCACTGAGCCACAGGGACACCTGATATTTGTAGGAAAGTTAAGCCTTATGAAGTTCACTTTTGTTCCTCCTTGACCAGATCCACTTGAACACCTCTCTGCCGCTTCTGCCATTGCTTTCAGGGGCTTTGGTTTTTTCCCTCCCTGCAACTG
>JADBJO010001286.1:386027-391027 GCA_016801955.1 Conus betulinus
CATAAATCTTTTATTTCACTTATTTATATTTAAAGAAATTGGTTGATTATGGTAGTCTGATTCACAGCATACACTATTTGAATATCTTAAGCATATGTAATTCATAAATCTTTTATTTCTTTTAATTATATTAAAGAAATTGGTTGATTATGATAGTCTGATTCACAGCATACAGTATTTGAATATCTTAAGCATATTTTCCTTACAATTCATTTAGTTATAACGCATGATACATCGTGAATTTATCATGAGATTTTCATGTAATGCCTAATTTGTAAAACACCGTAGATTTTGCCTATTGTTTATAAACTACGTTTATTAGATTAGTGAGGACATTCTTTTGGAATGCAAAGCCTGCAACATGTCCGTTGTCTGATTTGTCCACATCATTGTTCCTTGACTTTCTGCAGGACGTGTTCCCGTCTTTTACGAATATCGCCAAGACTTTTTTTGTTTTCCGAATATTCATCCAACAATTTTTAAAATGACGACTGAGAAATCCCTTCTTGAAAGAAAAGTAGGAAAGGATCTCTTAGCATGTCTCAGAGAAATCAGTCCGGAATTAATCTGTATTGTCGCAGGAATCCTGAAGAAGGTGGTTCTGGAGAGATTTCTTAAGATATCGACGCTGAACCAGAGACGTATAGGCGTCTCTGGCTGAACTATCTTATTGTTCTCTCTCTTTCTCAATGGGTGCATCGCTTTCAGACAGCATATTCCAAAGTATAACAATCCGGTCATCTGGGCAAAAAAAAAGGCAACTGTTACTGCTGTATTGTTACTATTGAGCGTAAAAGCGCATTCTTACAATTTTTGAGGAATTTGCTAAAATGTTTCCCGTCATGACAGATTGCTACATTTTTCTTGGAATTTGCTAAAATGTTGCATTTTCCATTGTATTAAGGCATTTCTGCCCTGACGGTTTCCACAGGTAGGTACTACAAACATGACAAACAGAAACACGGAAACAAAATAGATAAATAAAACCACGTATATTTTGAAACTATAGAAAATTGCGACGTTTGCTTTGGTATTAGAAGCAATTTTATCTTAACTCGCCTGTTTGTTCAGTGTTTTTCATCTGCCCTTTGGATTTGGTTGGTTGGTGTCATTTTTTTAAACACTGCGAACTTTCGAAATTTTCTTTAACCTCTGCTTTGGTTACCTTCTGATGAATGCTTCACTAACACTTTGTACGTTGCGAAAGAATTCAGTTTGTTTTTATGATATTCTCACCACCCCGGAAGGGTTAAAAAAAAAAAAAAAAAAGTAGGCCTACTCTAGAGTTTTCAATGTTGAAGTGTGCATTTTGATATGACTATGACGTCACATCTGTTGTTTATAATGTGGCGTCTACACTAGGGTAACAGCCTTTTTGTGTGTTGCCACGGAGAGACGCAAAACTCGAAAAAGATGGCATTAAAATTCATTAGATTTAACAGCTGTTGTTTCACTTCAGTTTCCTAAAACGTTGTTTGCAGGTGGATTGAAGGATGGCTTGTAAAAACGAGATAATTGCCTTTTCTTTGCGTATTTCCACGGATCGTGCCGGAAGGCTGCTCATCAAATTTCATACTATTTATCAGGTATTATTTATTAGTGTTCCATAAGACATTGTGAATGGGGAAATTCACTGCCCAAAAAGTAAGTTTAAGTATGGCTTTCCGTCTAATGACACGGTTTGAGCCGTAGAGACATATACTGGGCTTTACTCTGGGGCGGATGGGAGCATGGGCAAGGGAGGAGGTGGGTTTGGGGGCTGGGATTCGGGACCTTCTATCTAGTACCTTTTCTGATCCCAGCAAATTACACCAGTAGGGCATCTCACCTCCTTCCATGTTCAAACCCTGGCCCATACCAAGTTTCAAGTTCGACCTTTTCCTCCTGAAAAAAAATATGTGAACGTTTATGCAATACATCCGCCTAACATGAACAAACGAATCACAAAACAAAACTCGACGCGATTCGACGTCTTAGGTCTTCTTCAGGCGAGACAGAGAACGCTCAGGTCAATGAAAATTAAGAAAGAGCAACCACTTATCTGGTCAAATTCGTTGCGAGGTGAATGAAAACGAGGCCAACCAGAAGGAGACTATGCGAGTTGAAATAGTAATGATGATAATATTAATAATAATGATAGCAATAATAACAATGATAGTGATGATGATAAAAACATTGAAAAAATATTGAAGAGAAGATTACTGTGACTTTTGGTTATAAAATTACAACGGCAGTTGTAGTATGGGAGAAAGGAGAGGAGTTAGAGGATTGTAGAACAGCATGGCTGTCATGGCAACAGTGTTAGTGGCGATGATCATTTGTTATGATAATGGAAATGATCGTAATATCAATAATAACACTGGTATTGCTAATAATGATGATAGTACTAACAACAATAGTATTATCAATGATTATAATAAATGATAATGATAGACGTAGTGGTACAAAAGTATAAAAGAATGATATCAATAATATAGTAATGATAATAATAGTGCTGATAATAATAACAATAAGGAAAGGGAGGAAAGAAAAGGAGTAGGAGGGGGAGGGGTAGGACAGGAAGGACAAGGAGGAGAAGATGAATACAAATTATAGGAAGGATGGAATCTTACAGGTGTATGAATAGTTTGAATGGTAATCATGACTGTAACCATATAGTAATGATAGTGATGATACAGGTGGCTGGAAAAGTGGTAGGTCGGAATGTCGGGAATATTGTAAAATGTAATGATAATATTAATGATACTAGTTAAGATAATAGTTGTTCCAGTCATGATGATGTAAACAACAGCTCTATTGATAGAGTAGAAAAACAAAATTGGTAATAACAATAACAATAGTGATCACAATAGTGATGGTAGTGATGATGATGATGATGTTAACACTAATTGAGGTAGTAATCATTTTCTTTTCATATATGATAATGATGTTCAGGCTGATAACGATGAAATGACGACAGTGATACTGACAACAATAGTAATAAAAGTAATATTTGCAACAGTAAGAGTTGGTGGCAAGGAATAGAGAGGGTCAATTAGTAAAAGGTGACAGTGCTACTGAGAAGGGAGAAGGTGGGGAGGATAAATATACTAATTAGTAATGGTAGCAGCAGGTGAATAGGCAATAGGGATGATCAGTCAGTGAAAGATTAACAGTATTGTTGTAGCATGGAAGAAGGGGAGGAAAAAAGTAAAACTTTGAAAAAGGAGGAAGTGGGAGGGGACCACACACCTACACACACACACACACACACACACACACACACACACACACACACACACACACACACACACACACCTTTTCTCTCTCTAAGTTAGTTCTTGTATGTAAGTATTATAATAATTACTACTACAAATTTCTCCTGATGATGGGATTAGTGATAATAGGACCTAGTAATTATAAGAAAAATGGTTGCGATAATATTGATAGTAATTGCAACAACAACAATGACATCAGCATGATGATGTTGATAATGATGATGATGATGATGATGATGATGATGATGATGATTATGATGATAATGTTGCTGATGATGATGATGCTGCTGCTGCTGATGATGCTAATTATGAAGATAGTAATAATTGTAGAAGTAATCTTAATAATAATAGTTGGTGGAAAGGAGCATTGTTAACCTTAAACTGCTCTGAACACCTGAACCAGTCGTTCAGTGCAGTTTAGGTTAAGAACCATGAATAGATTACGTTAAATACACACCACTGGTGAAATTTTGTCATGCAAAGGACAATTTGTTTCTCCACACCCTGGTTTTCTGTCCATAGTCGAGAGGCTGCTGAAGTGTCATTTCATTCCGAATGGCAGAAATTACCACGTGCAATTTCCCCGCCAAAGTGGCGTCGCTAAATGGGCAGCGGTCTGGTGTGTCTTTGTCAGCACACATGTTGTAATGAATGTTTGAGACAGAAGTATTCATTAGGCAGTGCTTAGCGTCGCTGGCTTTCAGGCTGGTTGGTCGTAGGTTTGAGTCTTTTAAGATAATCTATTATCGGTGAATTTCCACCCCGATTAGCTCCTATCCAGTGCAGTGTGTGCTATGGACTTCAAAAGACTGGAACCACACGGTTGAACATTATCACATAATAGATGCCTCACTGACAGTGCTGCTCAAATTTCCTGACCAACACTGTTAGGTCTGCATCGGTCAGGTCTTCTTGACACCGGGATATGTAAGGAAGTGCAGAACACCGCCCTGTGATGCAGTATGAGGCCAGATTAGAACTCAATACAATCATCTTCATCATCGTCATCGATCATCAATCAATAAAGATTCACATTCTGTTGCCTTACAGGTCCTGATTCCGTGCTGGCCCACTTTCCATTTTCTGTCTATATTCATGGTGTCAGTTTGAGTCAAACGGTATGGGCAGTTTCTGTGGGGATTTCTGTGTAGATGCGATGAAGCCCTCTAGTGTGGGGATGCTCATTGACACTGACTCCACGATCGAGCGATTAGCATCGGAGTAAAGGAGCTTAGTATGTGATGTCATGCACATGTTGGATAGAATAGGTAACATCAAATGCGACTAAAGCGAGTCGGCAGCAGTGCATTTTCCCCTCTGGTGGGATTCTTAGTGGCGATTTGGGATTGCTTTCTCCATATGTATAGTTTTTTATTTGGGGTTGTGTCAAGACTGAATGGGGAACCGGAAGGACAGGCTACTTGGGTTACATGGGAAAACTGATGGATGGAAGAGAAGAGAAGGGAAAATAAAGAGCATATCAAATTTAACTGACTTCGTTTGAAAACTAGATTGCTTGTGATGATTAATTAGATATAATTTTAATTTTTTTATCAAAAAATGTAGTCACACACAGAAGCGTGACCACGGAAACACTTCGAAGAGAGAGAGAGAGAGAGAGAGAGAGAGAGAGAGAGAGAGAGAGAGAGAGAGAGAGAGAGAGAGAGAGAGGACAAGAGACAGACAAGACAAAATTCTTTATTTACGAGGATAATAGATAAGCACTGACGAGCTTTTTTTTAC
>JADBJO010001286.1:396027-398527 GCA_016801955.1 Conus betulinus
TTGTTTCAATAAGCTGGTCTCTCAGGTTACCATGAAGGCCAGCTCGCTGATGTTTTCTTGGTCAATGAGGTCGGCCTATCGCTCCAGTGTAACCATTACTCATGCCTGAAACTACTGTGTGTGTTCTTCAGACTTGAAAGTTAGACACTATCAGTTGAATTGAGGCGAAAGGAGAACCAGCCCGAGAATGATGTGAATGTCTTCGGTATGTGCAATGTGACTCCGGGCAGCCAAAAATGGAGATATGTATCCTCTCTGCTCCTGGTCAATGGTCAGGAGTTGCGTTTGCAGATGTGTTTTGGTGATAAAACACTGCTGCGCCTTCCCTCACGCTACGTGTGGCGACGGACGGACGTCGTCGCGGACGTGCCGCACGTGCCGTTTCAGACTTTAACGTTGAGCATGTCTTGCAGCACATCTGGGCATAAAGGGTCCTGAAATACACAGTGCTCTCACAACCATCGACCTAAAAACCACAACGTGCACAACAACACACACACACACACACACACACACACACACACCACACACACACACACACACACACACACGCGCACGCACGCACGCACGCACGCACGCACACACGCGCACACGCGCGCGCACGCTTGCGCGCACGCACACACACACACACACACACACACACACACACACACACACACACACACACACACACACACACACACACACACACACACACACACACTTGTATGCTCACTTGGAGACACAGACACTCGGACACACAGACATGATCTAACAGACGGACAGACAGACAGACACCACACACACACACACACACACACACACACACACACGCGCGCGCGCGCGCGCGCACAGACACACACACACACACACACACACACACACACACACAAAAACACACACACACACACACACACACACACACACACACACACACACACACACACCACACACACAGAGGATTAGAAAAAGTAAAAGAACAAGATCGGATAAAACATATCAAATAATAGTGAAGTAACTTTGTATCTTAAGTCCATTATGAACACAACAAGAACCCTAAGAGTGAAGGGAGAAAGCGAACCTCAAAGAAAAGCAGTCTGTCATCCTCTGTTAACCAGCAACATCAAGCTAGATAGCACAAAATAGCCAGAGATAAAAGCATTGTCAACAGATGGGACAAATAGAACAATATAAACAGGGACATTTCGCCTTGCATGACTGTTTCTGAGCCGTCATTCGAAAACCAAAAGAGGCTGTCCATAGATACCTTAAGATCTAGGAGTTGGCGCCCTGACGACGTTCGTAAAACGGCGACTGGAACTTGGAAAAAAGAAAGTTTGTGTATTATTAGGAAAACCACGCGTGAGAGAGAGAGAGAGAGAGAGAGAGAGAGAGAGAGAGAGAGAGAGAGGAGAGAGAGAGAGAGAATTCTCTATTACGAGATAGTAGATAAGCGCTGGTGTGCTTTCCAGTCTTCGCCACGAGTAGCATTAACAATGCAAAACAAGGCAAGGCAATAAATGTAGAAGCATGCAAAAAAGTGGCTAAAAATAGCATAAGATATCGAATGAAAATTTAAAGTTAAAATGAGAGAGAGAGAGAGAGAAGAGAGAGAGGAGAGAGAGAGAGGAGAGAGAGAAAGAGAGAGAGAGAGAGAGAGAGACACACAGTTATGCATGTTTATTAGAACAATCGAACAAACAAAAATGCCAAGGAAATGAATTTCAAAAGCACGAGGGAAAAAGAATGAAAATATAGTGCAAACAGCAACAAACAGAATAAAAGAACATGTATAATAATAGCCCGGTCTTTATGTGCGGGGGTAGGGGCTATATGTCATAGCGATGACAAACGACGTGATTCCAGCAGAAAATAGCTACGAGAGAGAGAGAGAGAGAGAGAGGAGAGAGAGGAGGAGAGAGAGGAGATCAGAGAGAGAGAGAGAGAGAGGAGACAGAGGTTACAATAATAGAGACTTATGACAAGAAGGCAGGGAGTAACGTAGGAAATACACACCACACAACACACACACACCACACACAACACCCACACACACACACCACACACACACACACACACACACGGACAAGAGAGAGAGAGAGAGGAGAGAGAGAGATTTGAGAGACGAGAGAGAGCGAGAGATAGATGAGAGAGGAGAGAGAGAGAGAGAGAGTAGTAACAGAAGAACATGTAACATTCAAGAACCAAACACGTTTTCATAGTCTGGATTTATACATTAGGCAAGGAGGAAGGAAATGTGGTGGGTTATTCGCGGAGTATTCAAACATTGGCACATGAAGTAATGGTGTTTGAAGGTGATATGCATTGGTGTTGTTTGGCTGACTCGGGGAGCGAGTACCACTGACAAGAGCCTGAATTTGTTACACTGGATTTGAATAAGTCGATTCCAGGAACAGGGATTCGCATTTGGGTACGGTCCTTGAGGATTTAATGGAAAATCTGTGAACTAATGTTGAGGGGTGCCTTCCAGACACGATCCTGTGCATTATGATCCCTTTGT
>JADBJO010001286.1:406027-413527 GCA_016801955.1 Conus betulinus
GCATAACGAGGCACGAGGGTCCGGTGCTTAGTAACGCCCTACTGTAAAGATGTTCGACTGTACACTACAAGCCGAAAGGAAAACAATCTGTTGTCACTGATACACGTTGTTTTACTACACGTTTGACGACAATAAATTGAGAGAAAGAAACAAGGAAAGGAAAAAAACAGAAAACAACGAATAGAAAACAATAAAACAACAAACATAAATCAAACCCCGCACTCCAAAGAAATCTTCATGCAGGGAGTGGTGGTTTGGTGATTTAAAAAAAAAAAAAGTGGGGCCGAGGTCCCGACATAATGCACAACAAACTGGATGGGATAAACCTAAGAGTCATGTTATCTAGTTGCAAAGTGAGACGACCACAGGCAGAAATCCAAACAAATCTTAAAATAGATATTCACGAACCGCCCCCCCCCCCAAAAGAAAAACAACAAACAAACGAACGAACAAACAAACAAACAAACAAAAATAATAAACGTGGACAAACGAATCACAAGACACAAAACACTGATTCAACTCCTATCTTGTGCTGAAGAGATTGAAGATAAGTGATTGCTGGTTGATTTTCGTTGTGTAAGTTGTTTTGTATCTTGCCTGAAGAAGACCTAAGAGGGCGAAACGCGGCGTGTTTTGTCTTGTGATTCGTTTGTCCACGTTTTTTCGGGCGGTTTGTTAATATCTTTTTAAGATTTACTAAAAGTCATACTCAGAAGAAAGAAGTGTGTACTAGATGGTCATCTTTTTTTCCCAACACCCATTCCCACCATTTAGCAGCTTCTCTCCCCCCCCCCCCCCCCCCCCCCCTACACACACACACACACACACACACACACACACACACACACTCCACTTTCCATCATTTCGATATCTAAGCTAAATGTTAGACCCCTGTGCCGTGAAGTTTATTCATGTAACTGTGGAAGTTCTTTGTCTTACAGGCAGCACGACGACAGAACACACTTTGGCTGTCTAGCTGATCACTTGAAATGTTATTCAGTTCTACCCTGTGCCAAGACATCTCCGTGGTCACCAAGAGCAGAGTAATCAACACGCAGGGAGTGCTGGTATTCACGATGTGCATCTTACCCTATAGCGGCTACCTTTGACCGCCCAGTTGTCCGATTTCAAGAAGTTCGGCGCAGAGAATATGAATCTTTCACTCTGAAGACTTGTTTGAACAAGAAGTATTGTACGGCTTAAGTTACTGTAGATGGTGTACCATGATGTAACTATAAAGGTGATTTAATAAAATTTAGTGTAATATACGATGTCATGTGATTTATATGACACGACATACAGAACTTATACAATATAGCATAATACAATAGGATAGGCTTTCATAATGTTATCTCATATGACATGACACCATACCATGTGAAAGTATGCGATATGATGAGATGCAATAAGATACGGTACAACATAACATGAATCAATCAAGTTTATGTAATAGAGCAGAATAGAACAGAACAGAACAGAACAGATTTGTGCAATAAATAGAATGGGAACAAAACAGAATAGAATAGACAGACTTAAATCAGCAGTCGATTATTTCAAGAGTGCACTCCTCCCTATTCGAACACATAAATCGCTTAATTATTCAGCACTGAATACACTGTTGAGTCGGAACCCGAGTCACTCTCCTAAATTCACTAGTTTAATAATTATGTCCTCCATGCTGGATACGACTTTGATAACATACCTGAATCAGGGACCTAATATGTTGTGCATTTTACAACAGTACCGCACGCACACACACACACACACACACACACACACACACACACACACACACACACACACACACAATGAGAGAGAGAGAGAGAGAGAGAGAGAGAGAGAGAGAGAGAGAGAGAGAGAGAGAGAGAGAGAGAGAGAGAGAAGAGAATTTTCTGTCTAGTACGAAGAGCGACTTGCTTAAATTGAACATTAACCAAGTTTGTATTGACACACAAACAAAGGTATCTCTTGTTTTCACGAATAATATTACCCCCCCCCCCCCCCCCCCCCCCCCCCCTGACTTGACCATTACTGGCGTCATTCTAAGATGACGACACTAAAGACGTAAATTGAATGTAAAGAAAACATTCAATGAAAATAACTTCTGTCGACCAGCAATTTCCTTTTTGTCAGTGGCATACACGTTTTTTGTTGATTAGCAAGCCGCTGTAGAACGCTCCACATTAACCGTCAAAATTTGTCCCCCATTTGAAGATACTAGAGTGGGACGTGTCTACAGGTAGAAACACCATAGAATGGGACGTGCCTACAGGTAGAAACACTATAGAATAGGACCTGTCTACAGGTAGAAACACCATAGAATGGGACTTGTCTAAAGGTAGAAACACCACAGAATGGGACCTGTCTGAAGGTAGAAACACCATAGAATGGGACCTGTCTGAAGGTAGAAACACCATAGAATGGGACCTGTCTGAAGGTAGAAACACCATAGAATGGGACTTGTCTGAAGGTAGAAACACCATAGAATTTTACCTGTCTAAAAGTAGAAACACCATAGAATGGGACTGGTCTAAAAGTAGAAACACCATATTGTCAGACTGTCTAAAGGTAGAAACACCATAGAATGGGACTTGTCTGAAGGTAGAAACACCATAGAATGGGACCTGTCTGAAGGTAGAAAAACCATAGAATGGGACCTGTCTAAAGGTAGAAACACCATAGAATGGGACTTGTCTAAAGGTAGAAACACCATAGAATGGGACTGGTCTAAAAGTAGAAAACACCATATTGTCAGACTGTCTAAAGGTAGAAACACCACAGAATGGGACCTGTCTGAAGGTAGAAACACCATAGAATGTTACCTGTCTCAAAGTAGAAACACCATAGAATAGGACTGGTCTCTAAAAGTAGGAACACCATATTGTCAGACTGTCTAAAGGTAGAAACACCACAGAATGGGACCTGTCTAAAGGTAGAAACACCACAGAATGGGACCTGTCTGAAGGTAGAAACACCATAGAATGGGACCTGTCTGAAGGTAGAAACACCATAGAATGTTACCTGTCTCAAAGTAGAAACACCATAGAATAGGACTGGTCTAAAAGTAGGAACACCATATTGTCAGACTGTTTAAAGGTAGAAACACCATAGAATTTACCTGTCTAAAAGTAGAAACACCATAGAATGGGGACTGGTCTAAAAGTAGAAACACCATATTGTCAGACTGTCTAAAGGTAGAAAACACCATAGAATGGGACCTGTCTAAAGTAGTAGAAAACCATAGAATGGGACCTGTCTAAAGGTAGAAACACCATAGAATGGGACCTGTCTAAAGGTAAAAGTAAAGGTAGAAACACCATAGAATGGGACTTGTCTAAAGGTAGAAACACCATAGAATGGGACCTGTCTACATGTAGAAACACCATAGAATGGGACCTGTCTAAAAGTAGAAACACCATAGAATGGGACCTGTCTAAAGGTAGAAACACCATAGAATGGGACCTGTCTACATGTAGAAACACCATAGAATGGGACCTGTCTACATGTAGAAACACCATAGAATGGGACCTGTCTAAAGGTAGAAACACCATAGAATGGGACTTGTCTAAAGGTAGTAGAAACACCATAGAATGGGACCTGTCTAAAGGTAGAAACACCATAGAATGGGACCTGTCTAAAGGTAGAAACACCATAGAATGGGACTTGTCTAAAGGTAGAAACACCATAGAATGGGACCTGTCTACATGTAGAAACACCATAGAATGGGACCTGTCTACATGTAGAAACACCATAGAATGGGACCTGTCTAAAGGTAGAAACACCATAGAATGGGACCTGTCTAAAGGTAGAAACACCATAGAATGGGACCTGTCTACATGTAGAAACACCATAGAATGGGACTTGTCTAAAGGTAGAAACACCATAGAATGGGACTTGTCTAAAGGTAGAAACACCATAGAATGGGACCTGTCTAAAGGTAGAAACACCTTAGAATGGGACCTGTCTAAAGGTAGAAACACCATAGAATGGGACCTGTCTACATGTAGAAAACACAATAGAATGGGACTTGTGTAAAGGTAGAAACACCATAGAATGGGACTTGTCTACATGTAGAAACACCATAGAATGGGACCTGTCTAAAGGTAGAAACACCACAGAATGGGACTTGTCTAAAGGTAGAAACACCATAGAATGGGACCTGTCTACATGTAGAAACACCATAGAATGGGGACCTGTCTAAAGGTAGAAACACCCAGAGATGGGACTGTCTACATGTAGAAAAACACCACAGAATGGGACCTGTCTAAAGGTAGAGAAACACCATAGAATGGGGACTTGTCTAAAGGTAGAAACACCACAGAATGGGACCTGTCTACATGTAGAAACACCATAGAATGGGACCTGTCTAAAGGTAGAAACACCACAGAATGGGACTTGTCTACATGTAGAAACACCATAGAATGGGGACTGTCTACATGTAGAGAACACCACAGAATGGGACCTGTCTAAAGGTAGAAACACCATAGAATGGGACCTGTCTACATGTAGAAACACCACAGAATGGGACCTGTCTAAAGGTAGAAAACACCATAGAATGGGACTTGTCTACATGTAGAAACACCATAGAATGGGACTTGTCTAAAGGTAAAAACACATAGAATGGGACCCTGTCTACATGTAGAAACACCATAGAATGGGACGTGTCTACATGTAGAAACACCATAGAATGGGACGTGTGTACATGTAGAAACACATAGAATGGGACCTGTCTACATGTAGAAACACCATAGAATGGGACTTGTCTACATGTAGAAAACACCATAGAATGGGACTTGTCTACATGTAGAAACACCATAGAATGGGACTTGTCTAAAGGTAGAAACACAATAGAATGGGACTTGTGTAAAGGTAAAACCACCATAGAATGGGACCTGTCTAAAGGTAGAAACACCATAGAATGGGACCTGTCTAAAGGTAGAAAACACATAGAATGGGACCTGTCTACATGTAGAAACACCATAGAATGGGACCTGTCTACATGTAGAAACACCATAGAATGGGACCTGTCTAAAGGTAGAAACACCATAGAATGGGACTGTCTACATGTAGAAACACCATAGAATGGGACCTGTCTAAAGGTAGAAGAAACACCATAGAATGGACTTGTCTACATGTAGAAACACCATAGAATGGGACTTGTCTACATGTAGAAACACCATAGAATGGGACCTGTCTACATGTAGAAACACCACAGAATGGGACCTGTCTAAAGGTAGAAACACCACAGAATGGGACCTGTCTACATGTAGAAACACCATAGAATGGGACTTGTCTACATGTAGAAACACCATAGAATGGGACTTGTCTAAAGGTAGAAACACCATAGAATGGGACCTGTCTAAAGGTAGAAACACCATAGAATGGGACCTGTCTACATGTAGAAAACACCACAGAATGGGACCTGTCTAAAGGTAGAAACACCATAGAATGGGCTGACTTGTCTACAGGTGTAGAAACACCATAGAATGGGACTTGTCTAAAGGTAGAACACATAGAATGGGACCTGTCTACATGTAGAAACACCATAGAATGGGACGTGTCTACATGTAGAAACACCATAGAATGGGACGTGTCTACATGTAGAAACACATAGAATGGGACCTGTCTGTGCTATACATGTAGAAACACCATAGAATGGGACTTGTCTACATGTGGAAAACACCATAGAATGGGACTTGTCTACAGGTAGAAACACCATAGAATGGGACTTGTCTAAAGGTAGAAACACAATAGAATGGGACTTGTGTAAAGGTAGAAACACCATAGAATGGGACTGTGTCTACATGTAGAAACACCATAGAATGGGACCTGTCTAAAGGTGGAGAAACACCACAGAATGGGACTTGTCTAAAGGTAGAAACACCATAGAATGGGACCTGTCTACATGTAGAAACACCATAGAATGGGACCTGTCTAAAGGTAGAAACACCACAGAATGGGACCTGTCTACATGTAGAAACACCACAGAATGGGACCTGTCTGTAGACAACACCATAGAATGGGACTTGTCTAAAGGTAGAAACACCACAGAATGGGACCTGTCTACATGTAGAAACACCATAGAATGGGACCTGTCTAAAGGTAGAAACACCACAGAATGGACTTGTCTACATGTAGAAACACCATAGTGGAGGGACCTGTCTACATGTAGAAACACCACAGAATGGGACCTGTCTAAAGGTAGAAACACCATAGAATGGGACGTGTCTACATGTAGAAACACCATAGAATGGGACGTGTCTACATGTAGAAACACATAGAATGGGACCTGACTAAGGGTAGAAACACCATAGAATGGGACTTGTCTACATGTAGAAACACCATAGAATGGGACTTGTCTACATGTAGAAACCACATAGAATGGGACGTGTCTACAGGTAGAAACACATAGAATGGGACCTGTCTAAAGGTGGACACACCATAGAATGGGACCTGTCTGCAGGTAGAAACACCATAGAATGGGAGTGTGTCTACAGGTAGAAACACCATAGAATGGGACCTGTGGCTGCAGGTAGAAACACCATAGAATGGGACCTGTCCACAGGTAGGAAACACCATAGAATGGGACCTGTCTAAAGGTAGACGCACCATAGAATGGGACGTGTCTACAGGTAGAAAACACATAGAATGGGACCTGTCTACAGGTAGAAACACCATAGAATGGGACCTGTCTAAAGGTATGACACCATAGAATGGGACTGTCTAAAGGTAGACACACCTTACGGTGGAGGCGGTCAAGCGAATGCGTCAGGTCTTCGCTAAGGTCCGAACTTGTCAGTGGAAGATCCCAGCATCTGCTAAGGTACGTGCGCTGTAAAAGAAGAGAGTTGTCTATGACCGTCAGGGTCACAGATGTTAGACACTGTTACATTCGATGAGTGGCTGAGAGAATGAATGAACTGATAAATGGAGTTGTGTCCTGGACAGGTGGTGGTGTGGGTTTGAATCCCCATCAGAGACATTCATTTGAGGGATCTCTCAGACTCACACCACCCTTACCCAGAACGTGGTGTGTTGTGGTCTCACTGGGGAAGAAGAACGAACAACACCGTCGAGTTTCCACATAATGAATGCATGCCTGAAAAATTTGCTCATATTTTATTTTCATCTCTACGGTATCCGAATTGCAGTTCCATGGCCCTGTGTCAGGATGTATATGACAGATGGAGTGGACTGTAGCATGGCTGACTGTGCTGTCTGTATGACAGGTGGAGTGGACTGTAGCATGGCTGTGCTGTATGACAGATGGAGTGGACTGTAGCATGGCTGTGTTGTCTGTATGACAGGTGGAGTGGACTGTAGCATGGCTGTGCTGTCTGTATGACAGATGGAGTGGACTGTAGCATGGCTGTGCTGTATGACAGGTGGAGTGGACTGTAGCATGGCTGTGCTGTCTGTATGACAGGTGTGGAGTGGACTGTAGCATGGCTGTGCTGTCTGTATGACAGGGTGCAGGTGGAGTGGACTGTAGCATGGCTG
>JADBJO010001286.1:418527-433527 GCA_016801955.1 Conus betulinus
CACAGCACAGCAGCGACTCCGTACAGTTCACAGCACGGCAATAACTTCGGATAGTTCACAGCACGGCAATAACTTCGGATAGTTCACAGCACGGCAATAACTTCGGATAGTCCACAGCACGGCAATAACTTTGGATAGATCACAGTACGGCAGCAACCTCAGTTAGTCCACAGCACGGCAGCAGACTCTGTCCAGTCCAAATAGTTCAGCTCGGAACAGTTCAACAACGTCCAGCACAGCTTGAAGTAGTTTGTTATTGCACCACACAACTTCATTCAGTGTGACACAGCTCGACGTAGCCAGATGCAATCCTTCACTACTCCGTTATGCAACTTGATGCTGTAACACTTTTTGAAACAGTTCAACAACGATCTTCTCAGCTTAAAACAGTTCAGCATTGTTCAGCACAGCTCCTTCAGTTCACACAACTCAGCGCAGTTAGATGCGGTCCACGCAACTCGCCACGGCTAGTTTGCAGTTCATTACAACTCAATACAGCGTCGCACAACTCAACGCAGCTCGCCACGGCTAGTTGCAGCTCATTACAACTCAATACAGCGTCGCACAACTCAACGCAGCTTTGTTCAACTTGTTGTAAATTTGCATTACTCATTAAAGTTGAAACAGCCTCACAGAATCCATTACAGCCTAACATTGCTTGTTGCGATGCAGGACAGCTTGCCACAGCTTCATGCAGCTTCAAGACAGCTTGCCACAGCTCAATACGATTCAAACAGCTTGACACAGTCTAATGCACTTTGCACAGCGTAACATAGCCTTTTGCACTCCACCGCAGCTTTTCACAGCACTGCTGAATCCAAAACCACACACACACACACACACACACACACACACACACACACACACACACACACACACACACACACACACACACACACACACACGCGTCATAATAATACATTTTAATCAATATTTAGTAGACGTTAAGAGCTCAGTTGTTTTATGTTTTGATGTGCATGGGAAGGTGCGCATGCTCGTGTGTGTGTGTGTGTGTGTGTGTGTGTGTGTGTGTGTGTGTGTGTGTGTGTGTGTGTGTGTGTGTGCGCGCGCGCGCGCGCACGCGCGCCTCTGTGTGTGTGTGTGTGTGTGTGTGTGAGAGAGAGAGAGAGAGAGAGAGAGAGAGAGAGAGAGAGAGAGAGAGAGAGAGAGAGGGGGGGGGGGGGGGGGGGGGGGAAGGGAACAAGAGAACGACATCTAAGCTGGTACATCCATCATGCTATGCTCACTTGCTCGGGTTAACTCGTGCTGTGTGTTGTTGCCGTTATTTCCTAGCTGCATACTTCACGAGTCCGTCAATAAACACAGCTTTACGAGCAGAAGCAATGTCCCCCAGTGCTTTCCGTGGGACGAGAGTATCAAGCGCGAGGCCGTTGGGGAGGTATGGTCGACCGCTAAACTCAAGTGTCTCAGAATGAACTATTCCTGGATATTGGAGATTGCACTGAGCTTAGCTTGGCCGAAGGGAACCCCGACACACAGCTGCATGCATATACAACTGCTTAATTCAGGACTCAAGGTACAGAACTGTGAACGTCACACTTATCTCAATCATGTCCACACTAAACGAAGTCTGAATTGAAAACATTGACAGGCAGAGATTAATTAGATTACACGTGAAACGGAATTATCTTCAATCAACATGATCACCAAACTGAGGTTCAGATGGTATATTATGAAAAATAGGGGAAGCTGAGGACAGAGAGTTAAGTGAATTAACCCAAACTATATGCATTCGATGCCTCACAAAAGCATACAAATCTATAGAAAGACTTTAACTTCGTGATGCGATCATCCCAAGAATAGCATGTACCATGGAAAGTCCGTACACCGTAATAGTCATAACCATGTCGTGCGCGGAATAAGCGGCGATCATAAGAATGGTGCTTGCTTTTTGACGCTGCTTATTTTCGTGGTAAATTTCAATTTCACATCGTTAATAACTCAGTCAGGCTTAGAGACTGTTGATGTCTGAACTTCATATGATAAAGAAATGTTCGTTCCATCACCATTCAACTTACCCAGTCTACCTCGAGGACATAGCTACAGCATTCCTCGTAAACTGTCAGGAAGTTGTTACCATCTTTCCCCTGAGTGATTAGCATTCCGATCATTTTCAGCCATTTTGTTTTTTCTCTCGATTCCAGCGACTCTGACCCGGCATCCATAGACTTAATGACTGTAGGCAAGACTGAATATGTGTCAATCGATGCATTATCAGTGACGAACATTTCCAAACTGCATTAGTCCTATTCTCTGTCAGGAACAACCAGGCGTCATTTTTCTCTCAGCTTGTCACAATTACCAACTATGACAACTCTGTTTGTCACCGCCTTCAAGATTTTTACTTTTTCTCAACGATTTCACAACCCCCAGATTCTGCTCGCCCATACTCAACCATTCTCAGAGAAGAGATGTCGCCAGCTACAAGACCCCCTGCTGAAGACAAGCATTCATCAGTCACGGAGCCAGCGTGAGTGAGTATTCCCCGCCACCGGTGCCTGGACGTCCATCCAACGACAGTCCCCATGAACTGCAAAGATCGGCGACTTTGACATGAAATCGCAAGGAGAACATCTGTGGGGATGGAATCGAATCTGAAGTTACAACGAAAGCAGTGTATAGAGGCTCACGGAATGTAAGCCTTTTTTGCTTATGATGGTCATTGAGGTCCATGGAGTATACACCTAGGTAATTATGGCAACAACAAACAGCATGAGCCCGAAACCAGATGTACCAGTCCACATTTCGTTCTCTCATCCACGAATGATTTTAAACCGAGAATTCAGTTTTTTGTTTGCTAGCTTGAAAAGAAAAACAGGTACGATGATCATTGGTTGTCTGGTGTAACTACAATCAAGGTCAATGTAAACACACACACACACACACACACACACACACACACACACACACACACACACACACACACGCACACACACACACACACGCGAGCGCACGCACGCACGCACACACACATACACACCTTTCAAAGTATGGTGTATTGCTAGAAAATAAGTAAAGTTGAAATCACATATGTCATTGAGCGTACGCCTTAGACATCTGAAAGCAGTACAAGATTTAAAAAGAACCGCTCTCATTCGCATGTAAATGAAAATATCAGAAATGACACTGACAATAAAAACAAAGATTGTGACAAATTATGAAGTCTGAAAGTGCATTGAAATGTTCTGGTCAAAACATCAGCAGCAACAACAACAAACACACACAGAAATAAGGAAGCAAACAAATTCGTAAATGAAAAGCGTGATAAACAAACAGGGTAGGAAAGTTGTGCTGAACACGTATTGTTATTATCAACATGGTTGATAGTAATTCAAACGTTCCGACAGTCGGGTTGGTGCAGACAAATGTCTATCACTAAACAGAGCATAATTTCAACATTTCCATAGCTACACACTTCCCGGACAAAGACTGTGTTGCCATTATTTCCGCCAGGCGCTAAGTCTGTGTATGCTGCCAAAGGTGAGAAATTCCCTTCGTCACTTAATGCACCTAATCTTTATTAAATCTGTTGCCGATACTTCATCCACACATTGATACACTGAACAGACGGAGGGGTTTATCAATCTCTGAAATTCCAGTTCGTGCTGTTTTGTGGCCACAACTTGCTAGCTGCATGCTCTGGAAGGTCAGCCGATGTATGCAGTTTCATGAGGAAATGTTAGGTGACTACTATGCATTCTGTAGGGTGAGAACATTCAATGTATGGCTGTTGAGGAGGCCCTCTCCTGCAGCGTTGCTATGGCACTCTGTGGGGAATAAACTCCTTTTCCAGCAAAATGAAAACTGTTAATCAAGGTGGGAGTTTAGAATAGATGTATGCATCGTTAAGCATGACCCTGATATAACAATATTTCTAAATCAGGTATCTTGATGCACAATTTTAGAGATCTGTAAACGTCAAATTCTGGCCAACCCAACCATAATCATTTCCAAACTGAATGAAGCTGAGTAAAGCTGACAGGTGGAAACTGATCTCATTACAACAACAACAACAACAACAACAACAAAAAGGGCAGCACAAAGGGAAGCAAAATTCTATTCATTCGACGTGATAATCGAATCAAATGAAATGTATTTGTTTCACTCACAAAGAAACAAAACAGTTCAGATGGAATGTTGAAAAAAAACAAACAAACGAAACATTTCAATGAATTATGTCTTAGAGAAATCTATGTGAAAATATCTTCGATTCGTAGGGTGTGACTATCACAAGACTCACAAACACCTTGGAGTGTCTTACTCTATGAAAGGGCTTCATTTCTAGATTGTGGACAGAACAGGCAGCTTGCACGAGCAATAGCGTTGGCTTTTCAGTGTCGCTTATATTCACAATCATTCAGATTCATATTGTTTGCAGCCCTGTGGACTTGGGGCACTGCCTTGCCGGTGGGACTTCACGTTGTAAAGCACCAATCAGCCCTGACTTGTCTGTCAAGAATGAAATGGGTAGAGAAGTCTTGCTCAGAAGGACAGGATAGGGTGAGGAGGGGGAGGGGGCGGGTGAAGGTTGGAGTGAGTTGTTATGTGTCACCACTTGACCGTTCCTCTCTTATCCTCTCCTAATCAAGGGGGCACGACTATATAATACCTATTTGACTGTCGAGAAGTTGTTTCTGGCTTGTCCCTTGGGCAAGTCTGATTCCAGTGATTTTCATTCATTTTGTGGAAATATTCTCTCCAATTCTGGCGCCTCTAGTTCGGCATCCACAGAATGTATAGTAATGAGCAAAAACTGGATATGAATGAATCCGTAACTTCCATCCACGATGAATGAATCTGTAACTTCCATCCACGATGAATGAATCCGTAACTTCGATCCACGATGAATGAATCTGTAACTTCCATCCACGATGAATGAATCTGTAACTTCCATCCACGCGATAGAAACGGCTGGGTCCTTGTGCCAAGGATCTAACAGGCCCCCTTTCTCTCGCCACTTGCCATTTTTTCGCCAGCTCTGACAGCTTTCTGTTCTACTTCATGGAAGAAATGTATCCAGTTTTCTCTCAACAGTGTGACAGTATGGAACCGTAACAGTGACTTTAACTTACTCATTTGTGAACGTCGATTTGTTGGAAGGTGCAAAGAAAGTCTAACGACACCAAATGTGTAGGTCGCCCCTTCCCCGTCAGATTTTCTGGGCAAATATATGGTATTACTCCTATGCTGCTTATTCCGGCTTCTGGTCCACAGTCTAACTCTAACGTGACCTAGCGGAGCTCCGGCAATCTGCAGGGAGAGTCAATATCAAGCCGTAATGAGCAACCCACCGGAGGAGACACTGCATGCAGGCTATTTTAGTGATTTTTTTCCTTTTTTTTTTTTCTTTTTCTGCTCCAGCATACATTGGACACCACCTGCTAAGACCCTGCTGTCGACAATGATTGCTTCGTCACGGAGCCAAAGTGAGTGTTCATTCCCCGTCCGAAGGCGCCACCACGTGCGTCTAACGAGCCAGAAAAAAAAGTGATATCGCGAATAACAAACCCAAGAGCAATCCCATAACAAACAGGCTTCGCCTTTGGAATTCTTCGTCTAAGTACAAAGTGAATCGCTTAACAAAATTTTCACTTGTAACCGACTCGATCGTGATCAAAATATAAACAGAACAAGACTGTTTCAACAAATTGTGCGGTCTTGGAATAAGGTGTGTGTGTGTGTGTGTGTGTGTGTGTGTGTGTGTGTGTGTGTGTGTGTGTGTGTGTGTGTGTGTGTGTGTGTGTGTGTGTGTGTGAGACAGAGAGAGAGTGTGAGTGAGAGAGAGAGAGAGACAGACAGACAGACAGACACATAAACACACAGACAGAGACAGAGAGAGACATACACAACAAGAGACTGACCGACAGACAGACAGAGACGCACTGACAGACAGACAGACATACAGAGATCGAGACAAAACACAGAGCGAGAGAGAGAGAGAGAGAGAGAGAGAGAGAGAGAGAGAGAGAGAGAGAGAGAGAGAGATCTGAGGGTGGGATCTGGGGTGGGGTGAGAGGGGAGGGTGGTGGTGGTGGGGAGAGACATCAGACGGAAAGCAGACAACAAGATAGACAACAGATAGACCTATATACAGAGTGCGCTTGCTCACATGACAACGAGATAGACAACAAATAGAACTATATATCAGAGTGCGCTTGCTCACATGACCTGCTCATCAAGTGCTCATTCCATCCCAAAGTCATGCAAATCACTGAGCACTGCCATTGACCTGATAACCGGAGGCAAGATGCAATCCAGCGAATTTTCCTTTAGCCGGAAAGACAGGGCTTTGGGGGTCATATCATTTCAATAATGGACACAAACGACCATCATCGCTGGGCCAACTTCGGAAACGAGCAGAAATGTATGGATAGTTTTCCCATACATCCATACTTCCTGCAATAACAACAGGTCATTTTAAAGCCTACGTCAGCTCTCATTACGCTGTATGTTTTTTTTTCTTTTCCTTGTCACCTCCTCCTCCCATTTTCCTCCAGCCATTCCTATCTCTTCACCTCTCTTTTCTTATTTTTCCCTCCTGCCTCGTCCTCTGCCCCCCCCCCCCCCCGTTCAGCATCTTATGCTGTCTGCATATCTCTAACATCCTACCTTTTTTTGTCTCGTGTCTCTGTGTGTGTCTCCTTCATTCTTTGTATGTCTGTCTATCTATCTATCTGAATATCGGTCTGTCTGTCTGTCTGTCTGTCTGTCTGTCTGTCTGTCTCTCTCTCTCTCTCTCTCTCTCTCTCTCTCTCTCTCTCTCATGTAATATTTCCTATTACGGTCTAAAGCCATTTTCAGTTAACGGATGTTAAACTTAAGAACGAACCAATGCACACACGGAGAGAGAGAGAGAGAGAGAGAGAGAGAGAGAGAGAGAGAGAGAGAGAGAGAGAGAGAGAGAGAGAGAGAGAGAAAGCACACATGCATGGGGACAGATACAAATATGGACACACACACACACACACACACACACACACACACACACACACACACACACACACACACACACACACAGAGGGGTAGGTAACCTGCAGAAAGATATCAACAAGCTATTACGTGGACAGAAATGAATCATATGTCCCTCAATGCTATTAAAACCAAATGCATGTATGTCACAACACATCAAAAACGACAGAAAATGAAATCCTCATTCGTGCCATTACAGGCCCAAGGACAAAGATTGAACAGGTTACATCGCATAAAGTTTTAGGTGTTATCATTGACTACGATGTATCTTGGTTTTTCTACATTGCAGATCTTGGAAAACGTATTTCTAAGAGAATATGCCAACTTAAAAAAATTTCCAAATCTTCATTCAAGAAATATGTCCTTTCATGCGCACATCCTTTCTCTTGTCAATTATGCATCACGGTATGGGACAGTGTCAGTGAAACTAATCTGAAACTAGTAAGTCGTCTGCGAAAAAGGGCCATTAAAATAATTCAGCTGAAATCCAACACCCTTGACATAGAGTGATTACAAAACTTAAATAGACTTCCACTCAGTGACAGACTCTATTTCAACAAATGCTTGTGCATGTAGCCTACAATGTAATGAATGGATCAGCCCCAAAAAAAAATCAGTGAAACCTTTGTCATCAATAGTTACAGACATGCACACAAACTGTCTCTTCCCACACCTCGAAGTAATCTTTATTAATCACGTTTTCTGTATTCTGGAGGAACCGCATGGAATAATTTGCCTTCCTCCATAAAATCATATCCCTGAAAACAGACATTAAAAAAAAGCACTAAAATGCATCTGATAGAAACTCAGCGCATCACATAAAGTCATTTCCATCAATAGATCCTCTTATTCCCATTTCTCTCTCTTTCTCTCTCTCTCTCTCACTCTCTCTCTCTCTCTCTCTCTCTCTCTCTCTCTCTCTCTCTCTCTCTCTCTCTCTCTCTCTGCTTTAACATGATGTTCCAGCAACAGTTTCATTATTGCTTTATATTTGATATGAGAGTTATGTATTTGCATGATAGAAATTGTGTGCTTTTTTAAAATGTATTTTGAGCTTGTTGTAATATGTCGTGTTAGTTTCTTTCTTGTTTATGAGGGCAGGATGTAAAAAAAAGCTGGAAAGCGTATTTTTTAACTCTCTATAAAGATAATTTTGACGTGACTTGACTTGATCTGACAGGTAACATGGTGCCCCGTCATTCCATCTCCCGCAACAGGTAACATTATGCCCCATCATTCCATCTCCCACATCAGGTAACATTATACCCCATCATTCCATCTCCTGAAACAGGAAACATGGTGCCCCATCATTCCATCTCCCACATCAGGTAGCATGGTGCCCCATCATTCCATCTCCCACAAAGGTAACATTATGCCCCATCATTCCATCTCCCACAACAGGTAGCATGGTGCCCCATCATTCCATCTCCCACAACAGGTAACATTATGCCCCATCATTCCATCTCCCACAACAGGTAGCATGGTGCCCCATCATTCCATCTCCCACAACAGGTAACATTATGCCCCATCATTCCATCTCCCACAACAGGTAGCATGGTGCGCCATCATTCCATCTCCCACAACAGGTACATTATAAGTAAACAACGTGCCCCGTCTTCCATCTCCCACAACAGGTGACATGGTTCTCCATCATTCGATCTCCCACAACAGGTAACATTGTGCCCCATCATTCCATCTCCCACAACAGGTAACTTGGTGCCCTACAATTGTGTCACCAGCAACAGGTAACATGACTTCTTATAGTTCTGTATCCCACAAGAGGTAAAACGGTACCCTTTGTTTCCATCTTCCACAGCAGTTAACACAGTGGCCCGTCATTCCATCTCCCGCATCAGGTAACATGGCGCCCCGTCGCTCTGTCGCTCACAATAGGTAACATGTTACTCCACTATTCCGTCTCCGACAGCCCGTAACATCACCACTCTGTCGCTTACAACAGGTAATATGGTGCCCCCATCTTTCCAGCTCCTAATGTAGGTATTATGGAGTTCTATCATTCTGTATCTCACGACAGCTAACTTGGTGCCCTATTATTCCGTACCTTACAACAGTAAACTGGTGCCCCATCATTCTGTATCTCACGACAGGACACATGGCGCGCCATCATTTTGTCCATCACAATAAGTTAAAGAGTGCCCCACTGTTTATTTTCCTCTTAAAACAGGTAACATGGTGCTCTTTCCACACATTCCATGTAACAGGTACACAGTGTTCCATTATTATGTCCCTCACAATAGGTAACAAGGTGCACCGTCATTCTGTCGGCCACAACAGGTATCATAGTGCCGTATCATACTGTCACACGTAGCATACAAGCATCGATACGGAAAAAAAAAGCCAGGAACCCTCATCATATTGTTTATCGCTCATGGCAGGTAACATGGTCGCGCGAGAAGCCCGCATGGGATGAATTACAGTCCCTGCCAAGCATTCTCTTCCCCATAGCACGTAACCTCATCACAGGTCATTTCCATATTTCATTTCCGGCTGCCTCTTTTTCATAATAGAAAGGCTGCCATTTTCTTTAGAAAGTGAGATTTGCAAAAACGCTCCCGGTGTCTCTAATATTGCTGATGACGTTTCGTTTTATGAACAAGATTTTGTTTGTATGTTTCTTTCATGAATCCTCCGCGTATTTGTGTGTGCCTTTGAGCTGGTTAGTTAACTCTGTGTGTGTGTGTGTGTGTGTGTGTGTGTGTGTTGGCCGTTTTCTCTTTGTTTTTGTTACCCCGCCACCACCACACTTCTAATCCCCCACCTCCGCCCAAATCGCCAGATGTTAAAACAGCTGGTGTGGCATTTATCACGGTTATGTCTCAGATTGTAGAAATAGGGGGATGATAAGCATTTATGTCTGCAGTGGTAGATGATTCTGCATAACTAACAGTATGTGCTTGAGCGGGTGAATGGGAAAATAAATAAATGCTTCTCAAAATGAAACTTCAGTAGATGATTCTGCCTAACTGACAGTTTGTGCTTGAGTGGGTGAATGGGGGAATAAATAAATGCTTCTCAAAATGAACCTTCATCAAGCTTATAGTCTCCAAAACAGGAGACCATCTCCAATGGGGAAGAAGCTCACTAACATAAAACTCCTGGGTCAGATACCGATATTTCGAAAACTGATTGTTTCTCCTCAGTGACCGCGGAAAGTGGTAAAACTGACTCCTCTGCTTTTTCGGTTTTAAGAAGAATGCTATACCAGAAAAAGGCTGGTGTGCAATACCGTGGTATGTTTGTTGAGTTTTCAAAAAAACTAACCAACGGTGCCACTAAGAAGCAAAAGAAAATCATGAAAGAGCAAAAGAAGCTACATTTTCTTGTGAAAAGTAGAAAATATAAAAAAGATAACCTCTTAAGACACAAGTGCTGAGGGCCAGTTCTTGGAATGAATCCACAAGGGACTAAATTACAATAAAACAATAAATTCCAAGGATAGGTACCGAGCACCATTCCAGCAACTTACAGAGCAGCTAGGTGTTGCAATGACTGCAAGAAATATTGAATTATAAACACAACATTTATTTTCACAACACTAACATAAATATTCTCATTCACACAGATATGGGACGAGAGAAAACTAAAAGAAGAAAAGAGGACAGACGAGGAGCAAGTTCTGAGAAGGTGGGAATAGAGAGAAGAAGGATAGATACCTATCAAAAACTATCTATTTAAGGGGACAAAGTAACCCCAATACACTTTTCCCCAGAACCCGGGTCACCCACCTATTGTTTGCCCTAAACCCCACTAATCGCTATGTGCCTCCAAGTAAAAGAAGAAAAAGCGAGGAACACACCTGCACATTAATTCACAGGACAACAACACAATTCAATCCCTTTCACACTAATGCCTTCCATACTCCATTCAAAATACTGCATTCTTGTCTGGCACGCAGCTGCCTCCACGCCTTCTACACC
Organism: Conus betulinus; assembly: GCA_016801955.1. Classification (NCBI taxonomy): domain Eukaryota; kingdom Metazoa; phylum Mollusca; class Gastropoda; order Neogastropoda; family Conidae; genus Conus; species Conus betulinus. Next base: position 429,456 of record JADBJO010001286.1, read on the forward strand.
ACAGCTTAAAGTCACTCAGCTCATCTGCCAAGGGAGCCCAGGACCCACGTCTCGCAGTAGATGCCTTGGGGGACTGCTCCCCGGTGCCTGAGTCCGTCAGCTGCGTCGCCGGTTCAGGTAGTAGATGCCTTGGAGGACTGCTCCCCGGGTGCCTGAGTCCGACAGTTGCGTAGCCGGTTCAGGTCCCCGCTGCTGGCCCAGCTGCCAGTCGCCACGGTAACATAGCCAGCCTCCCAGCGACCTGCCTTGGTAGAAGGCGCTGGAATGCGCAAAAAACCAAAAAAAAACAAAAACCAAAACCGCCCTGCGGCGGAGATCAGTGTCTTTCAGAGAAATTTTCCACATAAAACCTAAATGTGTGGGTGCAGTGAAGAAAGACATGAAAACAGTGTGTGCGAACCATTTATATTATCACTTAATTTCTCTATGTTAAAATATAATTTGAAATCTACATTTTATTTTTAGAAAAAGATTTCCCCAGTTTTTTTGTTTTCTATGTGTGAAAATAGAAATTAACTCCCTTTATTTTTCTTACCAACAACAAAAAAAAAAAAAATAAATAAAGAGCCTCGTTCATCCTTTCATACGTCCATCCATAAAAAAAAAAATTAAACATTAGGACAGACAGGACGAACAGGAACAGACAATACGAAAGGAGCGGGGCCAACGCGGGCGTCGCGATGGGAGGTCCCTGTTTCCGACTTAATATTAGTCGGATGAACACCCTATTTACGTCGCATCCATCTCGCATGTCTGTGTTCTGAATTACAAATATTTTAAAATAAAAATAAATTCCAACCAGTCAGGCACCGACATATCCAGCAAGACTTCTGGGCTGTCAGAAATCAACCATCCATATATCCTTCCTTGGTTAACAGCAGCGCCCAAAACCATTCTAGCACAAAGACAACCCTATAGTCCTGGTGCCACAAAAGATACGGAATTCTTTTTACAACCATGAAATGAGCTTCTCCTTACCCCAGAAATCACTCAGGAATTGGGTAAAGGAAAACAGAAATAGAGTCGGAGTACATAAATCACAATCGGAACACTCCGAATGGCAAAAAAAACTATTCGAGAGCGCTTCGCTGACACGCCTCGACTACACACCCTTTTACAAGCAGGATGGAAAATGGATAAAAAAAAAAAAAAAAAAACTTTTTTTTTTTTCTCTTCTTCTTTCACTTGCGAAAAGGGTGGTTTCACGATAACAAAATACTTTCTCTATATACAGAAATAATTCTTACCAGAACGGCGGGTGGTCAGAAAAGGAAGTGCCGGCCAGCCCCCAGTCTCGACGGAAGACGGGACTCGACCAACCAGTCCCCACCGAAAGGAACTTCAGGTCCTGGACGACCCAATGGAGAGGTAGCAGTGGGTAGGGATAGAGATCCCAACAGAAGACCAGCGCTTCCTTCGGGCCGAGCGAACGGCTAGGTCCCCGCTGCAGCGCTACGATGAAGTAGACAAAGAGGCCCACTACCCAAGGATGGGGATCCTTACCACTCGGCTGCCAGCGAATCGAGTGCTTAATCAAAACCCAAGATCGACCAACCCAAGATTGCAACAAGTCTGAATACAGTTACAGTCCCACCCAGGGACATCTCGAGAATGTCAACTTGCCAGAAAAAACGCGAGCAACACAATCCGGCCTGAAACTCTGGCCAGGTATCTAAAAGAAAAAAAAAAAAAAAAACCCACCCACCCACGCGCACACGCGCGCGTACACACATACATATGCGCGCACACACACACACACACACACACACACACCGCACAGCCGCGCGGCAACGCACACCACACGCGCGCCGTATCATCTGTACACACGTTCGCTCTCGCGTGCCCCTCACATTCAGCTTTTTTTTTTTTTTTAAATTGAAGGGGACAGTCAAGTCAGAGGATGCTGCAACCCCACGGACGACACGCTTTGAGAGCATGACCTCTGTGCTCTAACCTCCACACAAGCTAAAACCGACACACTGCCTGTCAGCAACAATCCCTATGTGTATAAACTAAAGAATTTAAAATCTCATATGATACGTTCACTCCAAGCCGGCCACATTAACACGTGCATTGCAGGAGAGAATTTGTGCACACACGTGTTAATGTGGCTGTCTCAGTTACGTATCACCTTGTTGTCTCTTTCCCGCAGTGTGGACGGTGTTGTGTTTGGATTGTTACTCACATACCTGTTTTGGGGGAGTTTTTTTTTTTTTTTTTTTTTTTTTTTTTTACTACAGTGCAGAGACATTGAAAGCAACCCTGGACCCAATTCTCTACCAAGCAGGCATACCACGAGGCAGACACGGTGGTGTTGGACGTTCTTGCAGCGTTAGTCTGAAGAGACCCGAGGATCCTCGCTCTTCGACGTCATCGAGTTCGGAACCGACACTGAGCGAAATCATGGCCAGGATTGTGTCTTCCTGTGACCAGACGAACGCCAAGCTGGAGGAGCTCAGGAAGGAGGTCCACGATCTGCGTAATTGTTACGTGTCTCTTCAGACTGAAGTGCAGACCCTGAAGGATGAACTCGTGGAGCTACGGAACCAGATCCAAAACTGAAGAAAACCAACAGGGACTTGTGTACAAAGCTTGACAAATGTAACACCACAGTGGATGATTTGGAGGGTCGCTCTAAAAGGAACAACCTTATTTTCTATGGTTTACCTAATTGTGACAGGGAAACGAGCGCAGACTGTGAAGATTTACTTCGTGACCTGTTCACAAACAAACTGGAACTGACCGACGACGTGGAGCTCGATAGGACGCACCGGCTGAACAACAGACATGACTCCCCTATCATTTGCCCGTTGTGTTTTCTACAAACAAAAAGTCAGAATTCTTCTGCAAAGTAAACGTAAACTTCAAGGGTCCAATGTGTTCATGGGGGAAGACTTCTCCCTTCGTGTGAGAGATCTCAGAAAGAGACTGTATCCACATCTCAAACGAGCCAGGCAGGACGGCAAGGGAACTACAATGGTCTTCAACCATCTGCTGATCGACGGGAAAAAGTATACTGTGGATGGCGAAGACAACTGATAGAGGTGAAATAGGATGTTGGCCGGGTCTTGTATTCTTTAGCTCGTCGGATACTCTCTTGTGGGGACTCACTTGTTAATCGTACACCGGTGTCGTTGCTGGCGACCAGTGTAACTGACAGTGTCACTGCACGTGTTTTTGGGGATGTGTCCGTGAGCTGTGAGGGGTGTGAAATGGACAGTTCGCGTGGTGAGCTGCGTGGAGTGGAAAAGAAGTCGTATAAGCGGAAGCGTGACCCAGTTGTTACGGAAACAGACCGAACTTTTGATATTAATGTATATAGTATATGTTTGTGCTGAAACGAAGTCTTTTTCTTTTTTACACTGGAATGTCAAACTAGCGAACATCAGATAGGCAAAACTTCCCAGTCGAGCTCAACTGTGATAGTTTTTGCTACATTATCGCCGACACTAGTGCAGAAAATCAGGCACTGAAGCTGAGCCTTGACTGGATGTGTTGTCCTACATTGCCGTCGAAAGTGTCGGCAGAGAAATGGCTTGAGGTCACTTTTACTGACCATAGCAAGAGAAAGCCATGTTGTTAATAGCTCAGCTAACTACAGAGGCCACAGCAAGGCGGCAAGAGTATACTAACTGTTTTGTGTAAATGCTGATACTGAATGCGAAGAAGATCGTACTTCACGTGCTAGTTCAAACAGATTATGTCAATGATGTGACCTACGTTTGTAAAGTCTCGATGACAAGTGCTTTTGGACTGTGTCAATTTTCAAACCCCATACTTCAGGACTTAATTCCACAAATAACAGCTTGGGTGAACATCAAACAGTGCCTGCTCAATCTACTCCAGGAGAAATTCCTGAAGGACCTGATTATGATTATTCTGAATTGTATTGAACTCAGTAAACTTTTTTTTTTTTTTTTTTTTTTTTTTTGCTGTCCCATCTTCCGTGCCACCTCAATCGCATTGCGCCCATGCCGCTCATTCCGACACCCGTTCGAAGCTGCAGCCTGGTCAGTCCCACCGCAGCTCCGGCATCGCAAATCCACAGGGAGCAGTAAATATCAAGTCGTCA
>JADBJO010001286.1:438527-443527 GCA_016801955.1 Conus betulinus
AAACAGAGTAACTCTGATGTTGGCATTGTCGCTGCATCCATTAAACGACAGCTAAGCATCTGACAAACATTTCAATAATACTTGAAATATGAAACTGCTCGACCACTGTATATTCTGGCGCAAGCAAGTAGACTAAAAAGTTCTAGGGTTCTGTGTTGTTAAATTTAAATCGTTAAAAGAACTTTTGCTCTACGTTTTTCATAATTTTTGGTGGAAAAAACGAGACTACTGGGAGAAAAAAAAAACAAACAACAACAAAAAAAAACCAATGCTGTTCAGAATTCCCTTTTGTTGTTGTTGTTGTTTCTGTTGCTGTAACCTTTCTTACTTTCACAAATTTCCCTTCACCTACCATTCATCCATCCGGTCTCTCTCTTTCTCCTCATTTTTCCCATACAAACATACATTTACTCACGCCTCGCCTAGAGACAGTGACTATTGTGGTCGCAGAGAATAAGGTGCTTGACGATGATCACTAATTCATCCTGAGAGAAAACAAAAACAAACGAACAAACAAAAAAAAAAACATTTACAGAGTATTCACTAGTGATGTGCAGATGTCGGCTTTTCGCCTCGTGCCTCCCCGAATATTTCATTATCAACACCAAATCCGCCCCAGACAAGGAAGAGCATGCTGGATGCAGGCAATGCTGATGTGAAAGGCCATCAAAGTGTGTGGCACAGACTTTCTGGGAACACTGATTTCGCAGTCAATTGCTGCGATCTCAACCCGACAGGCATCCAAACCAAACAAACAAACAGATAGATAAACAAATGTATAGATGAATAGAGAAATACATGATGATGATAAACAAACAAATAAATAAGTAAATAAATAGACAAATAAATAAATGGATATATAAATAAATAAACAAATAACCAGAATGCCACCCGAGAAAGAACAGATCTCAGCAAAGGTCGAAAACTTTTTGGATCAGCTCTTGGAATATGCTCGTAAGTGAAAACACAATGTTTTCTAACCAGGGGAAGTCATTGTTGGCAAGGACTGACATAGTTATTGCACATGTACTTGCAAAAATACAAAAAAGGAAGATCACTTTTGCGTCACTAGAAGATGCTATTATTTCATGAAATTGTATAACACAACAGTAACCAAACAAAGTTTATGTTCATTGCGAAATTTATAGTAATTTCTTCAATACTGTGAACTCGACTGGAAACACTTTTTTTTCGTAATTGGAGGCGATGATTCGTATGGACTGAGTTATTTTGAGTGTATTCATAATTAAGTGGGCCATCCAAAACTGATCCACGATCATCCTGTAAATGACTTGATCCTCCTAAGCACTATTTTGTGGATCCACTGGTTCAGCCATACCGTAGTATGATTCCACCATACAATTTAACGTGCTTCTTCCTCGCTCAAATTCTGTTTCCGTGACGTTTCACGGAATGTGATAAAGATAGAGACAATCCTATGCAAGGATACTGAGGTGACCTCAGCTTGTGGGATGTATGTGACATCAACTTATGGAATGTATGTAACGTCAACTGACTGAATTACGCTGCAAAGACCCAGCACGGACCTGTCTACCCTACGATTTTTTTGGCGTATTTTACGAAATTTGACAGGAAAATACGATAATATGTCGAGTACGACAGAAATACGAAAATCGGCTTCATTGGCTACAAAAAGTACTATTTTCCTGTTTGAAGACGCGAGCTATTTTCTCTAGTTCCACTTGGCGCGTATTAAATTAGGGCCTACACCATGGTCGGCCATCTTTCATAGTGAGCGACTGACCAAGAGAAATGCCGCCACCAGAGAAATTACGCGTTCATGAGAGAGTGATGAAGAGCTAGATGTTGAAAAGAAGATCGCCAAAACGGTGGAACAAACTTTCCTGAATGCATACCACGCAAACTTGGAAGTGCTTAGTCCCAAACTTAAAAAGGTCCAACTTTCGTGTGATGCACTATATGCGAAACGGGTTTTAGCTGTGCTCATGGAGGGCGCAACGACTGCATAAAGCATGTTTCATCAAAATCGCATAAAAAAACTATCAGAAGTGGTGAAAGGAACACCTTCACTTGTACAAGCATTGAAAATGGTCGAGGCAAAGTCTGGTGGGGGACCTGGAACAGCAGGTGACAAAGGCCAAGATGACGTTCATGATGGGTAGGCTGGTGGCTGACGCGAATCTGTGCCTGTCAACGACCGATCGTCTTGTTCCCTATTCAAGAAGATGTTTCCTGACACTAATGACAGTAAAACTGCTCAAGGTGTGTCTGTCACTTTAACTTCTACTGTTAATTAGCTCCATTCCCCCCCGCCCACACCCCACACCCAAAACGGGGAAAGCGGTTTATTAAAAATTACTTAGTTGCCTAATCAAGAAAATATGGAGCTACAATTATACAGTATCCAAACAATGAAAACAACAAGATTAACAAAAACAACAACAATAATAACAAAACAACAGCAACAACAACATCAAACAGCAATGTTCACACAGCACGGATCGACCAGAACCACCTGAACATTTCTGTATGCAGCGTAATATTGTGTGAAGACTGAAAGCATTCCAAGCAGAGACTTTGGAACCTTTCTGGCAGTTAGTTGATTGGTGAAGCAACACTAAGAAAAGTTCAGTCCACAACTTTTCTCCATGTCATTTACTCTGAAGCTGTTGAGATCCACAGCATATCTAAATAGAATGGAAAGAAGGGACTGCGCACAACAATGCAGACATGATGATAAATGTCACGCATTAGTGTTCTGTGATGGTTGCAGCAATGTTGCATTTCACGTGTCACCATCAGAAGACTATTTTCCTCTCTCTGGAAAACAAGGCATTAAAAGGTGAAAATTTTGACAATGTTCTAGCAGACCTGAAACTGAAATTGCAATTTCTGTGAACTTGGCATCATAACTGATTCCCCAGTTAATCATGGTTATCTGCAGTGTTTGCTCAAAAAAGTCAGTCAGATACTTTTGAAAGAAAATTGTCTTAGATTTGACAAGATACAAAAGATATACATATCAACACAAGCAAAAACAACCAAACAAAAAACAGAAACCAAACCAAAACGACATCCTTCAATGGCGATGATCAGCAGCACTCCTGCCAAACGGAATCGAATGGTTGAAGCAGCATCAGCTTTTCCTAGGTCCCATGTGGTCAAGAAGCGTGGAAAAAACAGTATTGATATAGCAGCAAAGATTCATGCTCCTTTCACGAAGGAAGTAGTGGAACATGGAGAGCGTGCTGATATTAGCAGATCTGTATGCATAACAAACAGCTTATTGAAACTTTGGATGTTTCTGGGTTCAGTATTTGTGAAGTTTTACATGTTTCTGCAGCAGCATCTTTGTGAAGCTCAATACTTTAGGATGAGAGTTGCCATCGAACTATATTCAGAGAAAAGAGAAACTACGGCAATGTTTTTTTTTATACTTGCTACACTGACATTTGAAAACGGGGGGAAGCTATAACAGCAAAGTCTAGCGAGTAGGCGGACGAACACGGTGTATAACGTCAACGTCCTGAGTGACGCGTAAAGCATGTCGTCCAAAGCTTACTTGAAAGGTAAGAACGGGTACGTTGCTTTTACATGGATTACCTTCAGCTATCGTAAGCTTATAGCATGACAGACTCCCTTTACTTCAGAGTGAAAGCCACGGAAGACGAGGCTGAATACGTGGCGAGGTAATCCAAAAAGTCCAACCCACAATCCTCGCCCCATTAAACGTAATGCCTTGTTTACGTGGGACACACTTCTGGAGTAGCCCCAGGGAACACGGAAATAAAAGGGGGAACAGTGGGGGGGGGGGGGGGGGGAGGAAGGAGGGGGGCATGAGAGATTAAAGATATGCAAAGAAAACCAAAATACATCACTAAATCATTCCATGTTATTTTAAATGGTAGTTTCTCTCCATACATGTAGTCGTTTTGTCGAGAATAACGTTAGAAAAAAAAATACTTTGTGATTTTTGTTGTTGTTGTTGTTTTTATTTGTTGTTTCTACTGTGGTGGGGATAGAAAGCTGGAAACACAGGAGTTTCTGGAGGGTAGGGAATAAGTGACAAAAACATACACGAGAGGGTGAGAGGTAATATTAGCACTTTTAATGTAGAAATGCCATCTGCACCCCGTACAAACTCTCGATTAGAACGGCACTCCGACATTGTTACATGTCTTAACAATTCCCCAGTTCAAATAAATCTCAGTACTGCGTGAAAGGTATAACTGCAAACGCACCATGATTACCGGCGTACCCATTTCAACACCTCACACACACACACACACACACACACACACACACACACACACACACACACACACACACACACACACACACACACACACATAGAGACACACACACGCGCGTGCGTCGCACACACACACACACACACACACACACACACACACACACACACACACACACACACACACACACACCTTGAAAAGAAAAGATATGACAGTTTAGTAACATTGTGAAATACAGATTTTGGAAATTGTCATTACTTATGAGGTACACTACTATCCACAAAACTGTGAGCAGTACAGTAGCTGCTGCTAATGTGGACACCAGCATGAAAAGTGATGAAAACATTAAAACTCACGATGGAACATTAGAATCCATCTTTATTGAAGACAAAAGCCAAAGCGTTATGAGAACAGTCATTCTTTCTCTAGGATTTCCTTTCAATGAATGTTTTACTGAATGTTTTACTGAAGACCCCAGTATTGACAACATGCTAATAAATACATGTATTGATAAGCTTAGCAGAACAGAAATAAAGGTTTATCTTTAAATATATCAGTTTATGGTCTGATTTTGATGACTTAAACTTCTCTCATGGACACTATCATCTGAATATTCTATGACGTAAGCATTCCCAATATGTAGAATTTAAATCACTTCCAACAATCGAGTACTTACGTAATACGTTGAAACTGTTTCCGATTTATCTGGGATGACTGAAAGCTTAACACCTGAGATGGCGATTAATGAATGTATATTTTGTGATCTAG
>JADBJO010001287.1:0-32500 GCA_016801955.1 Conus betulinus
CGCCAGCGCGCTCGTGTGTGTGTGTGTGTGTGTGTGTGTGTGTGTGTTGTGTGTGTGTGTGTGTGTGTGGTGTGCTGTACAAGTTCAGATAAATCACTCTGGAGGAAAATATTTGCTGTTAGACTGACAGCTGTTCAATTGTGCACACACACACACACACACACACACACACACACACACACACGCGTGCGCGCGCGCGCGCGCACACGCACACCCCCCCCCCCCCCCCCCACACACACACACACACCCACACAAATATATAACAACAGAGACAGAGGTATACAGGTACCCTGTCTCTGTCTATATGTCTGTCTGCTTCTGTCTCTGTCTCTGTCTCTGTCTCTCTCTCTCTCTCTCTCTCTCTCAAAACAACGCCGGAAAAGTTTTCATATTGACGTTCTTCACTGCTGCGGCTTTCACATGTCGATATTTCAGAACATTTAAATGTGTGCAGATGGAAAACGAGATGGATAAAAAGGGCTCATTTGGGTAGAAGCAATTAAATATCTATTCACATTAAACATTCGGTGATATTTTTTCCCATGAAAATGAAAACATGTAGAATTCAATCCGTGAAGAACGCCATCTTAGTCAATTCATGTAAATCCTTCAAATACACATGGTTAATTTGAAAATGTCAACAATACACAAACTGGTGCAGTCTTTTGTTTTTGTTTTCTTCTCTTTTCTTTTGTTTTTGGCGGTTTTTTTTTGTTGGCTTTTTTGTTTGGACCTCGGTGTCAAAAACGAATAACTCGGGAATAGAGACAGACAGCAGCTCTGGACTTGACCAACATTCGGTCATAAACTATTGTCAGATAGTATTAACGGTTATATGCTCACACACGCGTCATCCTTTGTTGTTTCTTTTTTGTTGTTGTTGTCTTACCTGGCACCTGCTCTGTGGTATGGTCTGCCTTCTTTTCTGCGTAACATGTACTCTCTTTAAGACTTTTAAAACCTCACTTAAGACACATCTTTCCCCCCGGACTGATCAACAATATCCACGTATCTCTGTGCGCGAGTCTGCTTGTTTTGACACGCTTATGTGTCTTTCTGCGTGTGTGTGTGTGTGTGTGTGTGTGTGTGTGTGTGTGTGTGTGTGTGTGTGTGTGTGTGCGTTTTGAGTCAGAATTAGTATTTTATCATGTTTCTTTAATGTGTGATTTGGGCTCTCGCGAGGTAAAACGCTTTATAAACATCTTTTTACATTACATTACATTACATTAAATTACATTACATTACATTGTCCACAACAGTTCATCAACAGGTCACCTTTCTTAGTGCAGCGTGCAGGCATACGATCCCTGAAGTAGGCGAAGGGAATGTGCCGATAACAGACTGAAAAAAAGTCCTGCACAGAGTTTCAGCTGCTATTTTCTATTCCCTGCCACCGAACACCGAGAAAGAGCACACAGGTTTTAGAACTATGCGCGGCTGGCTTTGGCAAAATTATTGATTGACAAGAAACAGGCAGGCCATGATGTGTGCATGCTACATAAGTCAATACCAGCTGTGAACTATTCAGTGGCGTGAGAACAGGAGGAGCAGGGGGAGCGGGAGGGGAATGGTGGACGATTACATCTGATCTTCACTCCCATCATCTCCCCCCTACGCCCTATGTGCTAGACAGACAGACAGACAGACAGACAGACAGACAGAGAGAGAGAGAGAGAGAGAGAGAGAGAGAGAGAGAGAGAGAGAGAGAGAGAGAGAGAAGAGAATTCGAACTCGAACTCGAACTCGAACATTTAATGACTTACGGCACGATGCCTCTGTCACAGGGTGAGTGACGTTACAAATCATTTCAAAAGGGAAGAAATCATACTGAAAGCAATAATCTGACAAAAATTCTTACAGGCATAGGTGGGGAAGTGACAAAAACTTATTTGTTTTTCATTCCATGCGTATACATTCATCTGATAACTTCTGGAGATTTTTCTTTTAAGACATCACTATGAAGCCTCTAGCAATTGGCTCTTTTTTCTTATTTCAAAACATTTGTACAAAAACCAAGCAAGCTGACAAGTAATATTAGCATTTTCACATAGTAAAATTTCTATCAGATACTGGTTTTCGAAATGAGGTGGAATAGTTTTTGAAAATATTTGGGCGAATATTGTTGTACTGAGGACACAAACAAAACATGTTTTTCATCCTCTAAATCATATGCACAGAAGGGACAGTCATTCATTCCCGCAGAAGTATCCCGCATGAAACGATTTCTGTGAGGGTTTATGTCGCTCATCCCTAATCTGAACCTCGTCAAGGGTTCTCTGAAGCACTTTATCTTGACTTCAGAAAAATACTTTTTTCTGGTAAAAGCATTGTTTGAATGATGTATACAAGGTGAAACGTCTACTGTCGCTTATGTGTGCAAACCACTCTCTTGTTTTGCTACGTCTGTAATTCTTTGTTTAAAAAACAGACAGAAACACTCAATCATTTTCCACACTTTGGTTAAACCAAACGAAATTGAAACCTAATGTCTGTAAACGTATTTTATTTTTTGTGACCCAGTTAATTTTCCCTTGCTTATATAGCCTATGTAGAAGGTCGTTAGCTTGCTTGGGCAGGCGATCTGTGTCCATCTTTATGATACGTAGCCAGTATTTCACAGCTCCGATACAACAGTTCACTTGAAGGGATACCATCCTAGTTCACCGTAGACCATGAGTGATGGCGTGTGCACAGGCACATTCAAGAACTTTTTGAAGGCATACAAATGGACCTTTTCTACCTGATTACTGTCCCTGCAACGGTCCCCAGATTCCCGAGCGTATAGAAGAGTCGGTTGAACCACTGTGTCGCTAAAAAAAAAAAAAAAAAAAAAAAAAAAAAACCTTTCTCCTGTCATGCTATCGATTCGTCTCAGAGATCGGATAATGTCGGTAGTTACTCATTTGCCTTTGATCGCTAAACGTTTTCTTGCTTGATAAGCTCATAGTTGTTGTGAAAGTAAACCCAAGATATATATAGCTGTTAACGACTTTGAGTTGTTCTGTTCCAACATACCATTTCTCATGTCTGCCAAGGAACCCACCTTCCTAAAAACCGATACTTTAGTTTCGTCACAATCTATTTCAAGTTTGAGATCAGAACAGGCCTTTAACTAAACAATTAACCTGGTTCTTTAAGCCAGATGGCGAATTTGACAGTAGTGCAAGATCATCTGCAAACATCAGAATGAAAAGTTCAAACAAACCGGGACAAAGTTGTACACCATGCTTTCCTTCTACCGACAATTGTTCTGATAACTGATTGATAATTACGGAGAAAAATGTTGTACTTGCAATGCATCCCTGTCTCAAACCTTGTGGGCAAAACAAAACAGTCCGTGAAGTTGTTCTGCACACGCATGCGTGCTTTTAAAGACTCGTACATCGCCATTATCGTATGCCAGCTTTGACCAGGGCTCTCAATAACAAGATTACATGTTGAACCGAGTCATACGCCCTCTTCAGATCGACGAAACACACATATAGCTTTCCAGGTTTGCTCAAATACTTGTGTATTCGGAGTATAGGGTAAAAATATGATCCGTGGTAGAGTATCCTCTTCTGAATCCCGCCTGTGTTTCTGACAACTTGTTATTATCTTCCAACCAGAAATATAAACGATTGTTCAAAATAGATGTGTAACATTTTCCGATCAAGCTCTGGAGTGATATTCCTCTATAGCTGGACGGATTTTCACGGTCACCTTTCTTAAAAATGGGTGCAATGATGGCTTCCCGCCACATGTCTGGAAAAGTCCCGGACAAAAAAACTGAATTGAATAGTCTTGTTAGAAAAATTCACACACTATCTCTTCTGCTGACTTCAGCATTTCCGCCAGGATTTATCTGAGCCACAAGCTTTGCCAGATTTTAAGTGTCGTAATGCTCTTCGAACTTCACTTTCAGTAATGGCTTAATCAAGCATGTCAATTTCTGGTAGTGTAACAAAATCAATAGAATGAGGAACATTAGATCAATTTGAAGCGCACTAGTTTGATTTGAACACTTCACTGAAATGATCAGACCATTTGCCTTTGGTGATTATGTCACTACAGACTTCCTTGGATTTCAGATGCAAACACGAACTGACTTCTTTCCAGAACAAACTTGGGTTACCTGTTTGACTCACGAGGGCATCTGCTTTCGCTTTAAAAAAAATGATTTTCTCTTTTCTTTGGTTAAAGTTTGATACAACTGTTTGCTCTCAAAGTAATCCTGCCAGTTTGGTTCTGATCGTTTGCGTCTAAATTTCTGCAACTTTGTCTTGTCATCTTTTTTGCCTTGATGACAATCCTTGTCAAACCATTCCGCCTCTTTCTTCTGGTTGTTACCAGTAAACACTGTTTTATTCATGCAATTTGCTGCTGACAGTAGGCACTCCACGAACAAACCAATCGCACCATTGACATCAGTGTCAATATCAGCTAATGCGCGTAACAATTTTTTCTAGGGTGATTGGAGAGAATCTAAAAACACGTGTATTTTACTGTCCTCCCAAACCAGTTTTTCAGTTTTCACTTTTACAGCACGTGCGTTTTCTCGGTCTGTCCATGTTGTACCCACAGTCAGGGACATAGGCAAGTGATCGGATTCTATCTGGTTTTCAACAAGTGACGCAAAAATATTTTGTGTACAGAGTTCGTTGGAAGCACAAAAAATAGTCAACCAGGCTTGACCCTGTTTGTGATAAATAGATTACATTCCCTTCTGAGTTGAGAAAAAATGACATCCATTAAGAATAGAGCAATCAAAAACTTGACAGACATCAATCACTTTCTCCCAAAAACATAAACCATTTAATCTTCAGACGTCCGTTCAAAAGTTTCTTCACCATCGTGGAGTATGTCCTCTTCTACATATAGAGTGTTTTTGTTTCCAGTTTGGGCATTGAAATCCCCACACAAAAGAAGGTAGAAATCATCTAATGTTTCCCAAATATCTGTTAAGCACTGTTCAATCAAATCGATGCCATCCTGGAATTCGGTCGTACTATAATATGGGGAATCGTGCGGCGGTACATACAATGACAACATAACCACATCTTTATCTGTGTTTAGCAGGTCTTTGTTCATTTTTTAACATAACTGTTTGCTCGTAAACAATATGAATCCTTTCTATGTAACGACTGAGAAACCTTTTAATCAGAACTACCACCCCTCCAGAACTCCTTCCATGTTGGCTTAGCTTCTTAGAAGGTGCAAAATAAGAATCAAAATCTTCAAAAACACTTAGCTGAATATCACATTTCACGAAGGTTTCGTTCAGGCATACTATCTCAAAGACCTAATATAGTTTACAGTTTCTTGAAGCACAAGCTTGTACAAAAGCCCTCCAATGTTCCAGTTCAGTACATGTAAACCATGGTGTGGTGGTCTCTGCTTGTGTTGTGTCAGCTATCACATTGTCAGCGTCAGTTGTATTATATTGCGTTGTGTAGGTTGTCACATTGTCAGACGTAGAGTCCCGTGGTGTGCCAGCTGTCAAACTGATAGAATCTGTCGTGTACATTGTGTAGTGCCGGCTGTCACACCATCAGTATCAGTCGTTTTGTATTGTGTTGTCACAGTAGGGTTATGAGTGGTGACATGGCCAGGGCTGAGTCCCTATTCCCTGTTCGAGTTGCGCAAGCGCTGACGACTACCAGTGCAGACTTTACGTGCAGAAGTCGTACTGTCTGAAATGAGAGACTGGCCTGTTTATGATGAGACCACAGACTGGGACTGGTGGCGTGTGGTGGGCTGATTAGAAGCTCTGGGTGTGTTAGATTGAATAGCTCACTTCACATTGTAGCTGGCCTTGCTGTCATTACCTCGGGGTGCACGTGCAGTATTCTGGGAATTTCAGGTCACTATGGGATCTGCTGGTGTACTGTTGTGTCTCGTCACAGCTACAGGAATGTTTCTGAGATCACACTGGAAATCCCGGAGCATGTTTCACCGTTACTATTCCTGGCAGTGGAGTCGTTTGTGTTGTGATTCTCTGCTGGCAGTGCAGATGTTCCACCAGTGTCTGGATGTCTGTTGGCTACCATGTCACTGTACAAAGGGGAAGAGGGATGATCGCGGACTTTGTCGGAGCTGTTGCGCGTAGGGGTGACACTGTAACTGCTATTGAGGTCTCCATCTCAATGCAATCAGTTCTTTTGTTGTCTTCAGTACACCCGACGAAAGGGGTCCGACTGGAAATCTCCCTTGTTTTAGAGTAGTAGATTCCGGTTGTTCTGCTGTTAATGTTGGCCTCTGTCTCTCTCTTGTATGTAATTTACTATTTTTGAAGTAGCCAAATTTTCCTTCTTCTTGAACCTTTTTCAACCGAGCAGCCTGTCTCAGGTCTGAAGACAGAGAATTTAAGCATGACCATTCTTTTTATTGAGGGTAAAACAGACAGCCTAAAGTTTTTTAAAACACACGCCCTCAGTGAACAAATGAAAAGAAAAGAAAATCAAAGCCATTGAAAAGGGCACACAAAGAGACAAAGAACGTGAAAGACTTAGTTAAGCGAAAAATACAACTGCAAACAAAATTACGTGAAAACTGAACATATTTACTTGCACAGCATAATTTATGTATAAAAGACTCAATATCATTAACGCCACACACGCGTTTGTGCTCACACGCGCACAACATCATGGAATCACACAAACATTTACGCATACATACTCACATATCTATAATATTGAACAATTAAATAGGGGAAAAAAGAAGTGCAGGCTAACAATTCTTCAGTCGTTATAGTAATGACTTAGCAAAGATTTGAACATTTAGAAAAAAAAAAACCAACAAAAAACAAGCAAATGAGAAGAACACATTTTAAATAAGAGTAACTCTTCACTAGCTGCCTGAGGAAACCATCGTAAACCCCCTCATATGCAGGCGTATTTTTATTGCCTGTTCCTAGGAAACCATCGTAAACCCCCTCATACGCAGACCTATATTTATTGCCTGCTCATAGGCTTTTTGTCCGCTGAATCGGACTCATTT
Organism: Conus betulinus; assembly: GCA_016801955.1. NCBI lineage: Eukaryota > Metazoa > Mollusca > Gastropoda > Neogastropoda > Conidae > Conus > Conus betulinus. Next base: position 6,979 of record JADBJO010001287.1, read on the forward strand.
AAGGAGACACGGCTGTTAGTGTCTGCGCTCCTGGTGTCAAATAGAGGCACACCACTGTCCATAATTCTGTGGTGCTCTCACCACCAAGGGTTCAAAAAAGAATCCAACAGCACCCCCAAAGCAGCCAATGAAGGATAGTAAACGGAAATAAAACGAAAGTGTGGAGAAGAAAAAAGTTGCTGAAAAAACTAAAAGCATTATGCGAACAGTATAAAATGTAGGGGACAATCTTTGAGCCTATGCTTGAGGATCCAATCAAGGATGCAAGGGAGATCAAAAGATATGGAACAGTCTGAGTGGTCAGCTCTGCTCTCTCTCTCTCTCTCTCTCTCCTCTCTCTCTCTATCTCTATATATTATATATATATAGAGAGATAGAGAGAGAGAGAGAGAGAGAGAGAGAGAGAGAGCTTATAGTTTTTCAGCTAGTTATGTCCCTACCACACTTTGTTTTGTTGTACTTTTCTACCCTTCACCGGCTGCTTAGGGGTACTGTTGGATTCCGTTTTTTAATCCTTGGTGGTGAAAATAAAACAGAATTGTAGATTGTGGTATACCTTTATTTGATGCTAAGGAAACACATTCACAATTAGCCTCGTCTCCCGGACGAGTCCGACCCAGCGGACGAAAGGCCTCAGAACAGGCGATATGAATGGTTCTGTCTTCAAGATGGGGTTAAAATGATTCCAATGTGCTGTTAGTGAAGATTTTCATATTTTGTAATTACTTTTCCCTGACTTTTCATTCATTTTCTTTCTTCCTCCTCCACTCCCCTTCCCCCTTCCCTCCCCCTCCCACCCCCTTCCTTTTTTTCCCAATCTTTTGCTGAGTCATTAATGTTATGATGGAGGAATTGTTAGCCTGCACTTGTTTTCCTCCATACTAAATTGATATGTAGAGCTGACCACTCAGACTGTTCCATATCTGTTAATCTCCCTTGCATCCTTGAATGGATCCTCAAGCAAAGGTCATGGATTGTCTACTACATTTTATACTGTGTTGCATAATGTTTGCATAATTTTTTAGTGTTTCAGCAGCTTTTCCTCTCTACACTTTCGTTTTGTTTCATTTACTACACTTCGTTGGCTGCTTTGGGAGTGCTGTTGGATTCTTTTTTTTTAACCTTGGTGGTGAGAAGAACCACAGTATCATGGACTGTGGTGTGTGTCTGTTTGATGCCAAGAGTATAGACACAATCAGCCTTGCCTCGTGCTGATGAGTCTGATCCAGCGGATGAAAAGGCCTAGGAGCAGGTACAATCTGCCCTCAAGATGGATACAGGGGTTCCTTGATGCAGCTAGAGAGAGGGTTTTATATGTATAGTATAATTTTTTCATATAATGATTTTTCCGAAATTCTGAATTTCGACACACTTTCCCCTGCCGTGACATCTTTTAAGTTCTATCTTTGCAGCTTTGCCATATTAGTTACTATAATGATGGAAAAATTTGTTAGCTGCACTAGTTCCCCCCATATTTATTTATTGCGAGAGAGAGATGGAGAGAGAGAGAGAGATGGGAGAGAGAGAGAGAGAGAGATAGAGAGAGAGAAGAGAGAGAGAGATGTTTTAAAAAGCATAACACAGTTGAACTGAATTTAAGGCTTCCATGCCTAGTTGTCATGTCTACTTCCAGTAGAAAGTGAGGGATGCCATTAAAAGATATCCCTAGGTCGATTGGTAAGAATGGCATTCTTTATAACGAAAAGTATTTACGGGAAATTTCCTGGTTAAAATAGAATGGTGTCATTCCATTTATGAATCTTGAATTAATAAGACCGACATTAATGGGTAAACTGGGATAGGTTCCGATGCTCCCTAGTTTTTAGGGAGACGCGAAGATTAGGAGACGACAGACTTCGAGAGATCATCTTCACACGTTTTCAAGTGGATTTTTGACAGAAGATACAGGTTAGGTCCCAACATGTTGATGCCTATAGTCAAAAAAAAAAAAAAAATGTTTGATTTAAATGTACGCGTGAAGAAAGCGTTTTTCGGGTGCGCTGATTTCCAAACAATGTTTTCCTATTCTATCGAAGTGGACTCGTTGTGGTGTGCCCCTACTCAGTACAGAAATGTGTTTGGGCAAGAAAGATTTCTTATTGATGGCGAGCCATAATGATTTACAAGAATCGACTTGTCCAACCCTTTTTTTTTTTTTTTTTTAAATAACTTAACGCTTATATTTTGGCGCTTCTGTCGTGTAGTAATCAACGTGGCGTGTTACAAAAAGCCATGTCCGTTCTTTTAAATCATTTAAGCTGTATCAGATACTCTTCATAACTCCTATTACAATGCTATGAGTGTGATATGATTGGACTTCTCTTTACTATTCACCCAACAAGATAATTGTTCGGTGAAATTAAACCTTGAATTACTGCGCGCGCGCGCGGGTGTGTGGGTAGTTGTGTGTGTGTGTGTGTTTGATGTGTTGTGTGTGGTGTGTGTGTGTGTGTGTGTGTGTGTTGTGTGTGGGGTGTGGGCACCTGCACCCTTTGGTCCCACAGCACCAGTCCTTGTCAACGTGTGAGCCAGCAGATTATGTGGACTGTACGGTCAGTATAAATTTCTGCAGAAACGCCCTGGTGGGGGGATTTCCACCATGACCCTAAAACAGAGATCCCGTTCTACAGCTAGTGACAGCTCTGTGTTTCGCATGGAGGTGCTCTAAGTTTCCCTACCTGTATGTTTAACAACTGGGTGTCTCTTATATGCTTTAAACTAAGAAGGCTATTGGCCAACATATCAGTAATTTTCAGTGGCGGTTTTTCACTTTTGATTTTACAATACGTTCCTTGGTACGACACTGTTAGCATGAAGACAAAATCAACCTATCCCTTACCGTCTGTATCCAAAATTAGACCCCCCCTTTATTTTCCCCCTCTTTTTGCTGCTTCCACTTCCCGTCTTCCCTCCCCTTTTTCTTCTGATACAAACAATTATCCGGGAATGGACCTTCATGTCGATTTCTCCCTTTCTTTTCTTGGTACATAGTTGCGAAGAGTCCCCGATGCTTTTGGGGGTGGTGGTGGAACTGGAGGCTTGTTTCCTAATTCCAGTCATTTGTTGATTATATTTTTTTTTTTTACATTGACATTTGTGGCATTCAATGGAATTTCTCATTTCCAGCACCGCTGTTTCCTTGACAACCAAGCAACAGTGCAGGTACAGTCGTTGACAATTTGCACGAAGGGCAAATGACATATTAAATAACCCCCCCGGTGACTTGTTTTTTCCAGAGACCCAATTTGATTTCTAAACTTTATCACGAGTTTTGTTTTTCTCAAACCTAAATTTTTTTTTTTTTTTTTTTGTCTTGCAGTTAGTGTTGCTTTACCGAAGACAAAGTCGGTTATTTTTTTCCCCCCTTTTTCCCCCCCCCCCACCCTGACCCTTTGACCACTTTTTTTCCCAATAACCGTTAATTACTATTTTTTTTTTTTCTTCCCTTTTACTTTTTTTTTTCTTTGCGGCACAACGTGTGCACATTATCTTCCCGTCATTGCATGTACTGAGAACACGTTTTTTTTTTCGATCCCCCCTTTTCCTTTTTTTTTCTTATTTTCTTACACAATGTCGTTGTGGTAAACTTCTCATTTTTTTTTTTTTTTCTTTCTGAGCTTTTTTTTTTTTCCCCCCGCAGGATCAGATTTTTTTTTTTTTTTTTTTTCAGGGACGATTTGTCTTTTCCGTCTTAGTCTTTTATTTTTTTTTTTTTTTCTCTGTGTGGAACAGGTTTATGTGTTTTCTACATGGGTAGTTTTTTTCTTGTTCGTTTTCACCTTATCACTCAATTTTTTTTTTTATGTTTTTTTTTTTTTTTTTGCCCCGTTTTTCTGCCTTGGTCATTTTCACTTTTATTATTTTTTTGTCTTACCCTCCCCCTTCCTTTTTCTTTGTTTGGTTTTTTGTTCCCGCAATTTTTTTAAGCCTTGTATTATCATTTTCCCATTTTTTGTTTTTTAGACCTCTGCCTTTTTTTTCCCGCCCCCCCTACCAGGACTGAATTTACTATTTTCCCTCCCCCCAGTTTATCCCAGTGTACCACCCTCCTTTATTTTCCCCCCCCATTTTTTTAATCCTTACCCTCCCTACCTAACCCGTCTAATCAATTTCTTTGCTTAGTGATAAATTCATGTTCACTCCCCCACACCCATGAAGTTGTGAATGAATCATGTACTGACATGCCACTATTTTGTTTTTTTTTGTCTGGTGACTTCAACGACTGCCTGCTCTGCTTCACCACGATGCAAGAAAGGTACGACTGCACTCGGACCACCAGGACGAAGGGTGGTGTGAGGAAGGACGTCCGGGATTTTTTCAATTCAGAACTCTCCGTAGCATGGTTTTTTATTTTTTTCATGTGTGAGGATTTGGACGGTTGGGTACTCACGTCCAATGCAGGATGATCTGATATCTCACACTTGTGTGATACGTAGTCCTGTTTACTTGCTTCTTCCTTTTTTTTTGTCAGGCCCCACCAGGGTACTATGTTCTCTGGTGGTCCTCCTTTCATGCCAGTGGTCTTCCTTTTCTGTTTTAACTTCTTATTTGGACTTTTTTTCCCTCGCTCCACATTTTTTTTTTTTTTTTTTACGCGTACTCCGGTATGGACCCAATGTTTTTTCGTCGTCGGATGGCTTCCGTTGCAACACATCGGTCCGATCTTATTCTATCCTTATTTTCTGGTCCTCGACCCATGTTTTTTTTTTGCCCCCTCGTAACTCACATACCCCACTTGTCTTGTTTGAATTTTTTTACAGGTCCTTGACCCCCCCTCAGCAGAACCAGAGGAAGAAAGTCCGATTTCAAATCTTTCTTTCATTTGGAAATCTGGACGGACGGGAATTTTTTACTATTGTTGCCTGTGACTTCAAAAGAAACCCTCTTAATTCTCCCTCTTTTTCAATCAGTCAACAGTGCCCAGCCAACATTACAGTCTCACAAAGCATAGATGTGTCACATAACACAACCTTATCCGGTTTGATGCACTATCGTTCTGTCTTGTGTCTATTTTTCTCTCCAAATACATTGAAATGTAAATTTACTTCTTAAACTTGCAGATCTACCACATTTACCCTACATAATTTCCCTTCAGTGTCTTTGCCTCGATTGATTCTAAATGAATTAATGGATATTGTGAAGTTTTTACGCAGGGTGAGAACGTTCAAGGCGACTTTTACACATCTGCGACAAGTTACGTTTTAATGCTATACCGGAAAACTATAAACCTGACCTGTTGTTGCAGCTAAAATTCTCCTCGGCCCTTTTGATAGTCGTTGTGTTGCCCCACCGTTTATTTGACGAAGTTTCCACCGTGTGAGGTGTTTTCTCAAGATTAGATTTAATTGGGCTGTACCGTGTGCTTATTGGCTGCTGCCCTGTCTGTCCTATTTTTTTTTTAAATGGAACGTCTTCTGCTTCTGTTGCTTCCGTCTGTTTGTAGGTACGACAATCTTGGCCTCTGGTCGAGTGGATTCCGTATGTCTGTGCTTGCTGCGATGAAAGCCGATCGAACCATGGTAACTTGAGTCTGACTATCCAGATATGCGGTGCTTCTATATTACCATTATCGGGAGTAACTGATGACAGACCCCCCTATCCGTGGCAGGTACCTATTCAATCACTGATACCAACGTGGAAAAGCAAACGCATCATGGACGTGTAAGTTAGCTGGTATACTTGCTCCTCTATTGTCCAGATGAAAACATCAGACTCTGATTCATCTGTCTTATCACAAGTCACGCGTTGTTTCGTTTCGTTCCTTCTGTCTTCGCTATCCTATCCCTTTCTGCACTCTGCGGGTTTTTTATAAAACATCAGCCTTTTTCATCGTCATGGCTGTGTTTGCTATCCTGGACTCTGGTTTGGTAGGCTTGTTGTTTCACTGGATTTTTTTGGCGACATGTTATTGCTTTACCTTCCCAGTTGTGACGGTTCAACCACATCCTGGTGTAGTTTTACATGCTTTCAAACATACCGGTGTTCTTTTCCTCCTATTAATTCTTTTGTATTCTCACCTTTGCTTTCTTGTGTAATTTCCTCTAACTGCCTGTTCCAGATCTATTTGTTTAAGGACAATACTATTCTTCCTTGAGTTGTCCCGGCTTCTTTTATACTTTAATTTTCGTTAATTTGTGCTGTTGTCTGTCCTTTCTATTCCTGTTTCCTGATAATTCTATCGAACAGAACACCCCAGTGTCGCATTATCACAGGTCGTACAGTTACAGAATTTTTGAGCGCGTTTGCAAAAGAAACTCGGAGCACAAACAACACATTGTAAATTGTACGTGGACCGGTAGAAACGCGCTAGCACGAAGTCGTTTGGCGTCTTCCAGTTGCTGTCCTACAGACTTCATTGTGCTGTCTCTGTATTCCCGTGTGGAATATGTGGAAATTTCCTGTCTCCTCTTTGTGTGCTTTTCCTATTTCTTTTTGGTTCCTATTTTGGCGAAATCAATTGTGCCCTTGGCTCTAATATATTTGTTCATGCCCTGTATCACATTATCCGCTGCAACCTTAAACCCCCTTTCCTGTACACGTGTAAATCACTCTGACAGAAAAGCGAAGGAACACGTATTCATGAAAAACTAAGCTGATGGCGTCGCAGTTTTGGGCTAGATACTTATCCACCATGATAGTGGACTGAAGCATAACATTTAAAATAATTCCGGTTTACTGACCCTCTCTCTCTCTCTCTCCTCTCTCCCTTCTCCGTGTCTGCATTGAATATCGTAGGAACTGTCCATCACCATTATTTTTTTTTAGTATTTTGGAGCACGGCCAAGTAGAGTCATGTTAAAAGGAAAACTGTGGTACTTCCGGTAATTTACCCCAAAATTGTAACAATGACCACTCCATAACATTCTGAATCCTCTATTTTCTTGTTAGTTCATCAACAAGTGCCCTTTGGCTTAGTCGGCCAAACTTTTCGGTGGTGTTGGTGATGTCCTAAGGAAGTCCCACATAACCATAGCCATCGATAGCTTTCGTTGGTTTCCGCATTCATTGTCATTCATCAATAAACATCTTGGTACTTTGGATCACATTGAAACCATGCGTATTGCATTTGGCTTATTCAAGTGGCAAACTTTTAGAGGGGTTTTGTAGGAGGGGTTGAATCGTTTAACCAATATTTAGAATCGACACCACAGGTATCCATGGGGATGCCACATCGCTGTCATTCGCACTCAGAAAGAACTTCCCCACATTGGATTCATCAAATCCCTCGACAGACAGGGTAGCCGATACAAAAATGGTATCGCCACAAGAAGAAGACCGAACGAGAAACAGACTTGGATGTTTCATATCCAGAAAACTTTTACAGTGTCTGGATGTTGGAACAATCTTGTGTCAGGGAATATGACTGCACAAAGATTTATATCTCAGGTCGATAACAGACTAATAGTATTATGATAATAATACTGATATGTGTAAAAGTGAAGAATGAATAGCGTTGGCTGTCTCCCTTTATTTCAAACTTAAAAGGTTTATACGGGTCCTGAGGAATGTTTTCCTTGTCGTGTTCTGATTAAAATCATCTTTGTTTTATTGTTGATGAGATGTGATTTCCAGTAGCTCTCATAGGCAAGTGTGCACAGAAATGGAGTTGGACTCATGTTGACCAAGAAAGCAAGCAAGAGCCTGATGGAATGGGAACCGGTCAACGAACGAATACTGACAGCTAGATTCTTCTCAAGTTTCAGAAGATTAGCATAGTACAGTGCTACGCCCCAGCCAACGTAGCTAAAGAAGACACCAAAGAAGAATTTTACCAACAACTACAAGTTGTACTGGATAAGTTGCCCAGAAGAGATGTCATCATAGTGATGGGAGATACGAATGCCAAAGTTGACGGTAACAATAGTGGCAGAGAACATGTGATGGGAACAGAAGGAGTGGGTACGATCAATGAAACGGAGAACTCTTTACTAACTTCTGTGAGATGAATGACTCATCATTGGAGGAACAGTTTTCCCACACCGCAGGATAAACAAAGTGACATGGAGATCACCAGACCTGAGCACTGAAAAACCAAATAGACCACTTCACCATCTCAAGGAGATGGAGACGGACCCTACAAGACGTGAAAGCATGCAGGGGAGCAGACGTGGGATCAGATCACATACTTCTGGTGGGCAAGCTGAGGATCAAGATTGCCAGGAACAAAGATACAGGTCAACAGGGCACCCACGCTTTGACACACCACAAAGCTGAAGACAGAAGAAAAGAAGAGGGAGTTTGCCATCACCCTGAACAACAGATTCCAGGCCCTCACAGGCCTGGAGGATGGCTCGCTGGAAAAGAATGGGAGAGAGTGAGGAGTGCCTTCGACGAAACCAGTCAAGAAGTGCTAGGAGACAGGAAACACACAGCACAAACCATGGATCTCGGAAGAAACCATCAAGAAGATAGAAGAGAGACGACGAGAGACCAAACAGAGAGAGATCCAAGCCAGAACAAGAGCACAGAAACAACGTCTTCAACAGGAGTACAACAAACGAGACAAGGAAGTGAAGAGGAGTGCCAAAAAGGACAAGCGAGACCATGTAGAAGGACTGGCCACTCAAACACAGGAAGCAGCGGAGAAAAATGATATGAAGACCCTCGGCAACATCACTAAGCAGCTAGGCGGTAGAAAGACCAACACCAACCGACCAGTGAAAGGGAAGAATGGAAACATCTTGAGCAAACCAACAGAGAGCAGCTGGACAGATGGAGAGAACACTTTAGCGAGCCACTCAGTGGTACGCCAGTCAAGACACACCACTCATCAAGGAAGGAGAAGACCTGGATTGAACCTAGGGCCGATCAACAAAGAAGAAATCGTTCAGGCAATCAGAAAGACGAAGAACGGGAAAGCCCCAGGACCTGACAACATCACACCGGAAGTGCTCAGAGCAGAAGCGACGGTCGCGGCGGCGGACATCCTGATGGGACTTATTTCAAGAGGACTGGGAAAAAGGAGGAAGTACCGAAAGAGTGGAAAAAAGGGCTACATCATCAAGATACCCAAGAAGGGGGATATCAGCGAGTGTAAGAACTGGAGAGGGATACAGCTGCTGTCACTACCCAGCAAGATCTTCACGAGAATCATCCTAGAGAGGATCCGGGCAGCTGTAGATGAAAAGCTGAGAGACGAACAAGCAGGATTCGAGCAGGAAGATCATGTGTCAACCAGATAGCCACGCTCCGAATCATATCGAGCAGTCTCTTGAGTGGCAGTCACCAATCTACATCAATTTCATCGCTTTCAAAAAAAAGCATTCGACACGGTGGACAGAGAAGTAACATGGAAAATTCTGAGACAGTATGGAATTAAACTCAAGATGGTAAAGATCATACAGAGCCTGTACAAGGACACAGCGTGTCATGTCATCCACAACACGAGTGTGTCGGAACCCTTCACAGTGAAACACCGGGGGTCGTCAGGGATGTTGTTGTCACTGCTGTTCTTCTCTCTTGTGATCAACTGGGTGATGAGGACAGCGATGAGCCCACCATGCGGGATCCAGTGGACACTCATGCAGAAACTCGAGGACCGGGATTTCGTGACATCAGCTTGCTGACTCACACCCTCCACCAAATGGAGAAGAAGACCGAGAGCCTCTGCAGCACAGCCAGTAACACTGGCCTGGAGATCAACGTGGAAAAGACAAACACCATGAGAGCCAACACAAGCCAGGCTGAAACAATTCGACTAGGGGAACAACAGATAGAAGATGTTGAGAAATTTACCTACCTAGGAAGCATCGTCAACAAGACAGGAGATACTGATGATGGCATCAGGGCCAGAATAACCAAGGCAATTTGCTTTCACCACCCTCAAGCCCATCTGGAGGAGTGCAAACGTCCATCTTCACACACCAAACTGAGACTGTTCAACACCAACGTGAGACCTGTGCTGCTGTATGGCTCAGGGACCTGGAGACTCACCAAAGGGCTGGAGCACAAGTTGCAGGTCTTCATCAACACATGCCTGTGGCGGATCCTCCGCATCAGGTGGCCTGACAGAATTGCAAATGAGGAGCTATGGCGCTGGACAAATCAGAGACCAATCGGAGACACCATCAGAATCCGAAAGTGGAAGTGGATCGGACACATCCTACGCCAAGGCCCGGACAGCACCACACGGCAGGCACTGGACTGGAACCCTCAATGAAAGAGAGAAAGCGAGGCCACCCAGTGACAACTTGGCGTAGGACGCTGGACAGTGAGCTGTGGAGCGAAGAGGAGGATTTAGTCAAGTAAGTACACATGTTGTAAATAATTTTTTTTCAGGGGTCCATATGAAAACGCCAAACGATTTCGTTTCTGGAGACAGTGTACTACATTCTATCAATATCAATTATGTGAACAGGGTATAAGGAACTGACAGAAATTATTACATTTTGCCACTGTTTACATTGAAATCAGTTTATTTACAGCTCTGTGTCCACAGTATGAGCTGTGAGCTGTGCCATGAGCTGCACTATAACTGTGCAATGAATAGAATGACGTCAGTTACTGTGTAGGTGACCACACAAAGAGCAACAGCCTCTCTGGTGGTGACAGTGACGAGCAATGGTAATGGTTCTACTATCTATTATTGTTCTCTGTCAGGACTTACCAGGCCGCTGTCTCTTGAAGTGTCACTGCCTCTCCAGTAACCGACGTAATCTTTGTCATTGTACAGCTATGAACACCAGCTGTCAACTCTCTCTGAAATCCGCAGAAGTAGCAAGTTTTGGGGCTTGAAGGGTTGAGCCATTCTGTTTCAAGCATTTGGTTCTCCCTCAGGCTTGAAAGCAGCAAGCTGGCAAATTAGAACTGTGTTATGTTTCGGATTATCTTTCCCTGTCAATGGTGCTCACAATCTCCAATCAGAACTGCTTTCCGAGATCAGGAATAGATGTCACATGCGTGGCTTACTTCCTTCCAAAGTAGAGTCTGTTTTCTCTGATGCTGATTCAGTTATCAATTCAGGTATAAGGCATTTTTATTAATTAAAACTGAAGAGCGATAAAAACAATTAATTGTACATTCAACACATAAGTGAGTCTGACTAGGCCTACATAAAATCAGCTGAATGTGAAACATGCGGGAAAAAATGATTTGTCAAGTGTGACTGAGCATGGTACACGTATCAAATTTACAGATAGGTGTTTATGTTCGTTTCAAAGCAATCTTATCTTACTACTGTGCATTCACCATGAAATATCAAAATAATGAAATAATTAAGTGAATAAAATGAATTATTTGTCAAAGGACCTGACTATTATCCCTCACATTCCTTCTCTTCCCCCTCCCTCTTCTTCCTCCCTCTTCATCACCCATGCTCCCTCGAGTGCCTCTAATTGCAGCGGCCTAAGACATTTATCCCAGCAAGATTCAACAGAGTTCACATCTCTCTCTCTCTCTCTCTCTCTCTCTGCTGCATAAACTATCAAAAAAAAAAATCGGGATTTGGAAATATTTCAGGCTGAATTTGAGAGACATGCCTCTGTTTTAGGGACTTTCGCGACAGGCATACGAAACCTGAATTTGTTAATCATCTGCTGGCACCTGTGCCGCGTCTGTGTCTCAACGAGGCTGATTCAGACCAAGCCTTGCCACAGCTCAGGGAATGCAGTATGTCATTTGCGCCGTGCAGGGCGAGGTCTGGGTTCTGCTCTGCGTCGTTTGTTCATCTGTTCATAATGAAACTGTGCGCATCCACGTAAAATGTAAGCATAATTATATCAAAAGATACCATCTTGAGACAAGTGCTATAGTGCAGGCTTACCTTATGACGAAAGCACAATCCCTGGGCACACACCCATGAACTCGCAAAGAGTGCAAGACATGTCCATTCATTGACAGCTGCACCACAGTTGCTGGTGCATCTGGCCAGTTCAGGGTCCTAGCAAGCTTCAACTGTCTGTCAATCTGTAGACCTGGCGTACGTCATCACTTACACCTTGTGTTCAACGAAATACACTGGGGAGACGTACCGCAGCCTGAATGAGCGTTTTTCTGAGCACCTTTGCTCAATGTGGCTGGGGTATGAAGATCCCATGGGCTCTCACTTCAACAGCCCTACCACAGCTTCACCCATGCGAGAGTGGCTGCTGTCTGGCAGAACGGTCCAGTGGACTCTATCGCCTCTTTATGGAGTCATCCATCATTGCACGACTTGGGACCCTCGCCCCTGCTGGCCTGAACACCAGAGAGTGACAGCAGCTGAGTTTCAGGCAACCCCTTCCCCTTCTGTACTAACCCCTCCCCACCCCCACCCCTCCTTTTTTCCTTCCTTTTTGAACAGGCCTTCTTGCTTTCCACTTTAATTTGTTCATGATTCCTACTCACTGCTTAACTCCAATTAACTTCCTTTCGTCTCTGAGCTCTGTTCATTCCTTCTTCTTCTTTTTATTGTCAGTCCCCATATAAGATCTGTCTCTATCACGCACTGACTCTAAACCTGATGACAGCTCTATGAGCAGAAAGCTTGCTTGGTTTCCTTCTTGTTCCCCCGATCACCATACACAAACCCTGGTGAGTGTACTCTTCCACCATTTTCTACATTATGACGATGTTAAGTGAAATGGATTTATCTCCCTTGGATCCAGTGTGGCAGTACCTGTTTTAAGAATGATTGCGTACCCAAACTGCAATAAAAGAAGGCAGCTTAGCTAAACACAGATGTAATAAACGTTAAATTAATGTTCAAGATCGACTTGTGATGTGTGTGTGTGTGTGTTGTGTGTTGTGTTGTGTTGTGTGTGTGTGTGTGTGTGTGTGTGTGTGTGTGTGTGTGTGTGTGTGTGTTATTGTTTGCTCAATTAGTGGAGACTGCGTCTCTTAGGGGATCCAAGTAAAGGCCTTTCTGTACAATTCTTAGCTGCTGTCACTTCTTTGACTGACAATACTCGGGTTATTAAAGAGTAGAGCTATCCATTCTGATTGTTGACATCTTTTGACCTCCCTTGTATCCTTAAACGGACCCCCAAGCGGATGTTTGAAGATAATCCCTATGTTTGATATTGTGTACATTATAATTTTATTTTTTCAGCAACTGATGCACTTTCTTTTCATTTTATTTTTCTACCCTTTGCTGGCTGCCTTGCAATACTGTTGGATTCTGTTTTAAACCCTTAGTAGTGAGAATACCACAGAATGATAGACAGTGGTATACCTTCATTTGATGCCAAGGGAGCAAAGACACAATAACCATGTCTCCCTAAGGAGTCTGAATCAGCGGACGAAAGGCCTCAAAGCAGGCACATTGAATGGTTCTGTCTTCAAGATGGATTGCAATGGTCTTCGTATACTGTTAGTGAAGGATTTTATGTTTATAAACTATTTGCCTGACTTTTCATTCCCATTTTCTTAAGTACTGTTTTTAAAAAATGAAATATAAAAAGGGAGAAAAGGAAGACGAAAGGGAGAAAGAAGGGAGACAAGGGGAAGGGGAGACAAAAAGAAAAGGGGGAAAACCCTTCTGTTCGCTAAAATGAGATTAGAACGTCAATGCTGGGTTTGTAGTGCATATTTGAATCTCTATTAAAATAGCTATGTGAAAATAATTAGTAAAGATGTTAAGGTTTGCTATGTTTACATAAGCTGTTTACTTTTCTTTCTGCTTGATATTTGATGTACTCACGACATCATTGTGTCATGAGGATGCCTTGATGAAACATACCTCTAGAGATAGAGCATGCATTTCACTGCGAGACTCCTAGAGATAGAGCATGCATTTCAAGGTGAAACTACCTCCCAAGAGGAGCGACAGCAGCATGCACGTTATAGATTTGGTATAGTATCGCTGTGAAATGCATGCTCTATCTCTAGGTAGTCTCGCCGTGAAATGCATGCTCTATCTCTAGGTAGTCTCGGCGTGAAATGCGTGCTCTATCTCTAGGTAGTCTCGCCGTGAAATGCATGCTCTATGTCTACGTAGTCTTGCTGTGAAATGGAAATGCTATATCTCTAGGTAGTTTCGCCGTGAAATGCGTGCTCTATATCTAGGTAGCCTGCATGCCGTGAAATACACGCTCTGTCTCTAGGAAGTCTCGCCTGGAAATGCGTATTCTAAGTTTGAGCTAATCTCGCCTGAAAATGCGCACACTAAGTTTGAGGTAGTCTCGACTGGAAGCGCATGCTCTGGGTTTGAGCTAGACTCGCCTGAAAACCTTGTGATCACCTGATCAAGGGAACCATGAATCCATACATCAATGGTATTGAACAGGTTCGCACATGGTCGGAACATGAATCCACATCAGGAGAACAGAGAGAGAGAGAAAGAGAGAGAGAGAGAGAGAGAGAGAGAGAGAGAGAGAGAGAGAGAGAGAGAGAGTGTACAGAAGTGGGGGGGGGGGGGGGGGAGGGGGAGGGGTTGTCAGGAAAGTATGCAAGGTTGACCACGTGGCAAATTGATGACGTTCAGTTGTTATTGTTGTTGTCGTCATCGTTGTTGTGATTGTTGCTGTGTTTGCTGCTGCTGCTGCTGCTGCTGCTTTATTATTTAAATTGCTTCGTGGTCTCTATATGGGAACGGCAAATATACCATGTTCAGTAGTCACATACGAGTAAGGCACTGAAGTTGTGCACGTTTGCCGGATACAAACACAATCAATGAAAATCAAAAACAGCAAGCAAGTGAATGTGTCCCATTCAAGACTCTTCATCCCAATCACAATATCAAATACACACAACCATGCTCACACGCACATGTGCACATTCTTGTACGCACACACACCTACACATCCGTGCCAACACACACACACACACACACACACACACACACACACACACACACACACACACACACACACACACACACACATACCATTTCATGTGTGTGTGTGTGTTTGAACAAGCCTGGATGGGAATTTGTACACTTATTTGAAAGGTTGGGAGACGAAGGGTGAATGCGAAGAGAAGTGGAGGAAAAGAGGGCAGAGAAGCGGAACACGCGCAACTTGTAATCGTTTCTCTGCTGGAGCACCTTTGATACTGATGACAGAATCCTACGTTCACGGATATACAAACAACATGTTGGGTTGGCACCCCCATCTCTCGCCTTTATTCCGTCCTGATCATTCCCCAGTGCAGCACTCCCTACCACAGGACATTTCCACAATGATTCTGGGCATTTTTTGAATCAACAGGGAAAGTGAAGATTCTGAAAATACCCGGGCGGATCTAGAATCGTTCCTGGTTTTGTAAGAACGTAAGAGTAGAATCCAAGCATGTAGAACTTAACCATAAGAAACCATACATGTAGACAGATAGACTCTGTCTCATTGCCAGACTAGCGACCTTTTGCCCACACACACACACACACACACACACACACATATATCTATATATATTCCATTGGTTTGCCAGACTGGCAACCTTTGGCCCACTCGGCACTCGGTTCATCTCTCTCTGTGTCCATAGATAGATATATAGATAATGTTGAACAACATGATAATCGGGGAAATCAATTGCAGGCTAACGGTTTCTCCGTCATTACACAAATGGCTTGGCAAAGAGATAGAAATGAGGAACGGTGGGGGGAGGGGGGGAGGGGGGGGGCGGGGTCGAGGGGGGGGGGGGGGGGGTGGAGGAGGAAAGAAAATAGGAATGAAAAGTCAGGGAAATAGTTTATAAACATAAAATCCTTCACTAACAGTATACGAGGTACATTGCAATCCATCTTGAAGACAGAACCATTCAATGTGCCTGCTTTGAGGCCTTTCGTCCGCTGATTCAGACTCCTTAGGGAGACATGGTTATTGTATCTTTGCTCCCTTGGCATCAAATGAAGGTATACCTCTGTCATCATCATTCTGTGGTATTCTCACTACTAAGGGTTTATAAACAGAATCCAACAGTATTGCAAGGCAGCCAGCAAAGGCTAGAAAAATAAAATGAAAAGAAAGTGCATCAGTTGCTGAAAAACTAAAATCATAATGTACACAATATCAAACGTAGGGATTATCTTCAAACCTATGCTTGGGGATCCTTTTAATCATGCAAGGGAGGTAAAAAATGTCAACAATCAGA
The DNA here is from genome assembly GCA_016801955.1 of Conus betulinus. Taxonomy (NCBI): domain Eukaryota; kingdom Metazoa; phylum Mollusca; class Gastropoda; order Neogastropoda; family Conidae; genus Conus; species Conus betulinus. The sequence goes on from JADBJO010001287.1 coordinate 22,987, forward strand.
ATGGATAGCTCTACTCTTTAATAACCCGAGTATTGTCAGTCAAAGAAGTGACAGCAGCTAAGAATTGTACAGAAAGGCCTTTACTTGGATCCCCTAAGAGACGCAATCTCCACTCATTGAGCAAACAATAACACACACACACACACACACACACACACACACACACACACACACACACACACACATCACAAGTCGATCTTGAACATTAACTTAACATTTATTACATCTGTGTTTAGCTAAGCTGGCTTCTTTTTTATTGAAGTTTGGGTACGCAGTCATTCTTACAACAGATACTTCCGCACTGGATTCAAGGAAGATAAATCCACTTAACATCGTCATAATGTGGACCTGCACAATGCCACTTGTCTCAAGATGGTATCTTTTGATATAACTGTGCTTACATTTTACGTGACGTGGATGCGCACAGTTTCCTCATAAACAGATGAACACACGACGTAGAGCAGAACCCAGACCTCACCCTGCACGGCGCAAATGAGATAGTGCATTCCCTGAGCTGTGACAAGGCTTGGTCCGAATCAGCCTCGTTGAGACACAGACACGGCACAGGTGCCAGCAGATGATTAACAAATTCAGGTTTCGTATGCCTGTCGCGAAAGTCCCTAAAACAGAGACATGTCTCTCAAATTCAGCTTGAAATAATTCCAAACCCCGATTATTTAGTTTAGTTTATGCAGCACACACACACACACACACACACACACACACACACACACACACACACACACACAGAGAGAGAGAGAGAGAGAGAGAGAGAGAGAGAGAGAGAGAGAGAGATGTGAACTCTGTTGAATCTTGCTGGGATAAATGTGCTTAGGCCGCTGCAATTACAGGCACTCGAGGGAGCATGGGTGATGAAGAGAGGGAGGAAAAAGAGGGAGGGGGAAGAAATGGAATGTGAGGGATAATAGTCAGGTCATAGGAAACATAATTCATTTTATTCACTTATTTCTTTTCATTATTTTGATATTTCGTGGTGAATCCACAGTAGTAAGATAATATTGCTTTGAAACAAACATATATACCTGCTTGTAAACTTGGTACGTGTACCATACCTCAGTCACACTTGACAAAACCATTTTCCCCACATTTTTAACATTCAGCTGATTTTATGTAGGCCTAGTCAGTCGCACTTCTGTGTTGGATGTACAATTAATTGTTTTCATTGCTCTTCAATTTTAATAATTAAAAATGCATTAATTCTGAATTCATAATTGAATCAGCATCAAAGAAAACAGACTCTAATTTGGAAGGAGGTGAGCCACGCATGTGACATCTATTCCTGATCTCAGGAAGCGGTTCTGGTTCGAAATTGTGAGCACCATTGATAGGGAAAGATCATCCAAAACATACCACAGTTCTAATTTGCCAACTTGCTGCTTTTCAAGCCTGAGGGAGAACCAAATGCTTGAAACAGAACGGCTCAACCCTTCAAGCCCCAAAACGTGCTACTTCTGCGTATTTTAGAGAGAATTGACAGCTGGTATTGACAGCTGTACAATGACAAAGATTACGTCGGTTACTGGAGAGGCAGCGACACTGCAAGAGACAGCGGCCTGGTAAGTGCTGACAGAGAACAATAATAGATAGTGGAACCATTACCATTGCTCGTCACTGTCACCGCCAGAGAGGCTACTGCTCTCTTTGTGTGGTCACCTACACAGTAACTGACGTCATTCTATTCATTGCACAGTTATAGTGCAGTTTACGGCACAGCTCATAGCTCATACTCTGGGCATAGAGCTGTAAAAAAACTATTTCAATGTAAACAGTGGCAATCAATGGCTTCTCAATGCGGTTCTCTACCAAGGAGTACACAACAGAATGGATCACTTGGAAGTGGGCATTGCAATGGGCTGTGCAATTTCCCCAATACTGTTCGTGTTGGCAATGGAAGTCATCTTGAAAGCAGCAACAAGCAACGCAAGACAAACAGACCTTGGCGATGGATACAAGATGCCCCTCTCAAGGCCTTCATGGATGACACTACAGTGATTTCATCCAGAGAAGACGAGACACGTCATGTGCTGGAGAGGCTGGACGACATAGTTGCCTCATCCAGAATGAAGTTCAAGCCAAAGAAAATCACGGAGTCTCTCACTGAGGAAAGGAAAAAGTGGCCGAATCTGTGGTCTTCAGTGTTGACAACCAGGCCATTCCAACAGTCACAGAAGAGCCAATCAAGAGCCTTGGAAGAAGATATGATGATACACTGAAAGACACACAAAGAGCAAAAGAAACCAAACAGATGTCGGAAGAACAAAGCTCTTATGGCCTCTGATGATATACGACATCTGCACCAGCATAGTGGAGACAATGGAAGCCAAAATCAACAAGTTTACAAGGAAATGGCTTGGTGTTCCCCCCTGTCTCACTGACATAGTGCTGTACTGTCGCCAAGCAAAGCTGAAACTACCACTGAAACCCATCCTGGGGGAATACAAGCAGCGAACATCAGACTTCAAAGCATGGCACAACCAAGTGCTCGAGGCACAACCAAGTGCTCAAAGAGATTGTACAAGCAGTCTGGGCTAGTATCAACACCACAAAAGGGAAAATCAGGTCTCCAAAAGCACCCGCAACATTCTTCACGGCAGGAGATAGCAAATCATGGCCAAGAACAACAGTGCCACTCGGAACTTGCAGGCAGAGTCTGCTGGATGGGGCAGATGACTGGGAGTGCGCTGCAGACCTCCCAGAATGGAAGAGTCACCCAGAGATCATCAGCAAGAGTGACACGAGACCAGACACAGTAGTCCACTCTCAGTCAACCTAGCAGCTGATCATGATCGAGCTCACGGTGCCATATGAGAACAGAATGGAGGCAGCTCAAATCTACGAGACTGAAAAGTATGCTGATCTGGCAAACAGCCTGAGGAGAGAAGGCTATCAGGTCAAAGTCCTCACTGCAGAAACTGGAGCAAAGGGGTTTGTAGGAACGTCTGCATACAGCCTCATGAAACAGCTCTCAGTTGCAGGGAGGGAAAAAACCAGAGCCCTGAAAGCAATGGCAGAAGCAGCAGAGAGGTGTTCAAGCTGGATCTGGTCAAGGAGGAACAAAAGTGAACTTCATAAGGCTTAACTTTCCCTACAAATATCAGGTGCCCCAGTGGCTCAGTGGTTAGAGTGCGAGTCATTAAGTGGAAAACGAGCATATCCAGAGGGTCATGGGTTCGAATCCCAGTCATGATTCGTCCCCCAAGTTGGCAAAAAAGGGGCAGCAGCAGAGGGACATCTGGAGTCATGAACCGGGTTTACCCCCCCCCCCCCCCCCCCCCCCCCCCCCCCCCCTTAGAGTGTCACACGATAAGGACCGAAACACTTGCTTGAAGGGGGCTTCTCTTCTGAGGACTCTCTGCTGCCACGTTCTCCACGTTTTTTTCTACTAATACTGGTTGCTTGCCCATGAGAGCTGCTGGAAATCACATCTCATCAACAATAAAAGAAATATATTCTGGATCTTAACACGACAAGGAAAACATTCCTCAGGATACGAATAAACGTTTTAAGTTGAAATAGAGGGAGAGAGCCAACGATATTCATTCTTCACATTTACACATATCAGTATTATTACCATAATACTATTAGTCCGTTATCGAACTGACTTATAAATCTTTGTGCATTCCTATTCTCTGACACAACCAGACTGACTGTTCGAACATCCAGACACTGTAAAAGTCTTCTGGATATGAAAGATCCAAGTCTGTTTTCGTTCCTTCTTCTTGTCGCGATACCATTTTGTATCGGCTACTGTCTGTCGATTCTCTGTATTGGTAAGCGAGTTAAACCCTAACTAATACTTTAAACACTTCACAAAGGACTTCACATACGATAGGTTTCACCTGATTCACCGTACAAGATGATATTTGATAAACCCAGTGGGAAACCAACGACACTTTTGATGGCATGATTATGTGGATAGTTTCCCCTTACGATTCATCACCAAACCCCCCTAAAAGTTTTTCCGAATACGCCAAATGCCTTTGTTGATTGAAAACAAACAAGAAAAAATATAGAGTGACAGAATGTATCCGTTGTACAGTTTTGGTAACTTCCCTGACACTTTCCTTTTAACCTGCTCTATTTGGCCCATCCAAACATAGAAAATAAAATAATGGTGAATACAGTTCCTAAATATCAATCACACACACACACACACACACACACACACACACACACACACACACACATCTAGAGGGATAACAGTGGACTTTTGCTGGATTCCGTCACACTATGGGATTGTAGGAAATGAATGGGCAGACAGAACTGCCCGTATGGGATCCAAAAACTCTGAAAATTCTGTCTATATCAAAATATCTTGGAGCCTTCATGAAGCCTATGGACTCTTTAAAAAAGTCTCTTTTGAGTCTTTTTATAACCTGTATAAAGATTCAGTACTCTTAAAAATACATTCACAATATTCTTCACTGAGTTGCTGTTCAAGAACCCAGAAATCTACTCGTCCATCTAACTCGTCCATAAAATTCGTAAACTGTATACAAAGACGTATGTACATGTACACAAATTTCGGAAACTGGAATCTCTTTTTTTAGGCTTAAAGTAAACGCTCTACGTACAAAATCCCACAGAAATTTACAATGCGCTTGTGGGAGCAGTCAACAGTTTCAATACTCTGCATTTTCTTTTTAATTGCTTCTATATTTTAACTCATCTCTCTCCAGCTTCCGACAAAAAAAGATCCCTATGCATTTTCCAGAATCCTCACGCCTTTTTCACATTTGTAAATTTTGTTGATGTTAAGCCCAGTTGGCTCGTTTGTGTAAATATTTCCAGGTTGTTTTTATTTTTTATCTTTTAAATTGTTACATTTAGAACAGTATTTTCATTTCAATTGTCAAAGTACCACACGTACACACGCACACACACACACACACACACACACACACACACACACACACACACACACACTCTCTCTCTCTCTCTCTCTCTCTCTCTCTCTCTCTCTCTCTCTCTCTCTCTCGTGCGTAGGCCTACACTAGCATTTTGCGTATATCATTTCCATTTCTCTCATCCACTCATTTCTGCATTATTTTTACTAATATCACTTAAAGTTAACAGAGATTAAATTGAAGAACTAACACACACACACACACACACACACACACACACACACACACACACACACACACACACACACACACACACAGAGAGAGAAATAGAGAGAGGTGTACCTGTTTAAATGTCATTCAACTTCGTTTGGGTTTCTAGCCACTGCGACAGCTTAGTTTCATAGGATTTCCTTCGCTTTTCTGCCAGAGTGTTTAACGTGTACAGGAAGGGGTTAATGGCAGAGTTTAAAGGCAGAACAAATATAGCCAAGGCTACATTGATTTCTCCAGAAATAGGAACACCAAAGAGAGACAGGATTCCACATATTCCAACGGGAAACCAGCACATGAAGTCTGTTACGGCAACTGTGATTAAACGCTTTGCTAAGGTCACGTCCCTACAATTTTTTGCTGGTGCCGATTTTCAACGCGTTCTTCTGTACTGACCTGTAGATGAAGACCTGACCCGTAGAAATCAGCAAGAACAGCACAAAAAATTAAGAAATATTAACACACTCAAGGAATAGTATTTTCCTTCAAATAACGTCTGGTAACAGGCAGTGGAATACAAATGCCAGTTTGACTGTAAAACTCCCAGTGTGACGTCATGGGAAGTAAAGGTAACAAGGCCAGAGACCAGCCAACCAACCAAGCCAAAAAACAAGCCACTGACGCTGATGTTTTGTTAAACCGCAGAGTGCTGAAAGGGAAGCGAAGAACAACAAAACGATCGACTGTGATAAGGCAGATGACCAGAGCTGATGTTTCACTGGACAATAGAGACAAGAATCCAGCTAACTTACACGTCACGCTGCTTTTTCCACGTGTCATCATGATGAAAATACCTGCCACGTAGTCTTTCATCAGTTACTCCAATAATGGTAATATAGACACCCATAAGGAAGTCAGCCATGGTGAGGTTGATGACAAACACACTGAATCCACTGACAGAGGCCATGTGTCTTACAAACAGACGGGCACAGAAGCAGAAGACGTACCAGTTAAGGACAGACAGGCCAGCAGCCACAGAAGCACACGGTACACCCAGGAATGCAGTAAATCTTCACACGACGAAACTTCGTCTGTGGGGCATGACACAAACTGCTATCAAAGCCGGAAGGTAGAATTTCACTGCAACACAGTTTATAGTTTTCCGTATAGATTAAACGTAAATGTCGCAGATGTGTGTGAAAATGTCAGCTGAAACGTTCTCACCGGGCTCCTAGCCATATGCAGTTCAGTCAATCGAGGCAAAGACCTGAAGTTATTGGGGAAAGTGTGAATGCAAGTTGAAGATAAATTTAATTTCTGTATTTGAGAAAATGCAGACAGAACATGTGCATCAAACCGTATCATTTTAGTATGTGACACATCTATGGTTGTGAGACTGTGTTGCTGGGCACTGTGTGACTGATTGAAGAAGAGGGAGATCAAAGGGTTCTTTGACAGCAACAATGTTTCCAGTTTTTTTCCAAATGAAGAAAAGATTTGAAATCGACTTTCTTCAGCTGGTTACAGCTGAGGTCAAGGACCTTTAAATTCAACAAGACAATGTGGGGTATTTGAGTTAAAGAACACTGGGCGAGGACCAAGTGAATAAGATAGGCGTTGTTGCCGACATCAGACAATGTCATACCGGTACCTGTGGCATCCAGATAACGAAGTTCAGGAAAGAGCACTGCAGTGAAAGGATGGACACACCAGAACATGTAACCTTGGCACTGACAGTGCACAGGACACGACGTATCACACAGTAATTCATCATCATGCATGGGACAGTGAGACCAACCGTCACACAAATCCTCAGCATGTACACATGCTCTGGAAGTTCTGCATTTGAAAAAATCCCGGACATGTCATTTCCTCACACCCTCCTTCGTCCTGGTGGTCGATGCAGTCGTACATTCCATTGCATCGTGTGAAGGCAGGCAGGCAGTCGTTGAAGTCACCAGGACAACGATAGTGGCTGTCAGACAGGATTCATTCACATTCATGGGTGTGGAGGTAAACATGAATTTATCACTAAAATTGATGAGAACAGGGGAGGGTAAATATGGGAATAGTACATGCACTTTTCGGACTGCGCTACAGTCTCTTTCATCTGATTCGTCCAAACAGTGAAGTAACTGATCACACACATTCGGATAGGACACACACTGACCATTAAACACATAAACATCTTCACACAGGGAGAATGACTACAGAAGGACTCGTCACTCTGATCCTGACACTCAGCTATGAAGTTACACAACAGCGTGTGTGGTAATATAAACTTTTCATCGTTACATGCAAATGAGGGGAGTAATGTGACCTGGTGGCCCGTTGAATAAACGTTTCTCATGGGCGTTTGGCTCTCGGTAAGAAAAAATGCAAGACGTGTGAGTTTGACAAAACTCGTTGTGTAAGTTCGGGTAGCAAAGTAAAAATGTATGTGTCATGTGACCTTCATGACAAATTGTCAAAGACTGTAACCTCACTGGGTTGGTTGCCAAGGAAACAGCTCTGGAATGAAGAGATATTACTTCCGGTTTACTTTCATTGAATGCACACAATATATCAAAGCGATACAAATTACTTGAATGAGGAACAAGCTCTAGTTTCCACCCCACTCCTTTTCGACACGATGACCAGGTACAGCTTACTTCCCTGATATGTTAGTACCTTGTCAAGTTCTACTGTATGGTAAAGGATAGTTTTCGTCTTCAGTGCGTAAACAGTGTTTGTACATGGAACGTATTGGTAAATCAAAAGTGAAAACGCCAAGGAAGATACTGATGTGTGGCCATGGCCTTCGTAGATTAAAATATAAGTGAAGCCAGTTAAACATACAGGTAGGGAAACTTAGAGCACCTCCATGCGAAACACAGCTGTCACTAGCTGTGTCACGGACATCTGGTTTATCATGGTGAAATCGACGGGCGTTTCTGCAGAATTTATACTGACCGTTACAGAATTCTGCTCCACGTTGACAGACTGGTGCTGTGGACCACACACACACACACACACACACACACACACACACACACACACACACACATAAGACATCAAATAAAGACATCACATATACACTAATTGGAGGTTTAAATCACTAAACAGTCATGTTAGGGAATAGTAAAGAGATGTCCATATTACACGCATATCATTGTATAGTGTTATGGAGACTATTTGATACAGCTTAAATAATTGACCAGAAAATGGCTTTTGTAACGCTATGTTGATAAGTAGTACACGACAAAAACGCCAAAATGTCAAAAAAAGCGGTTTACTTAAGCTCTAAGTTTATAAAAGAATTGTTGGACATTGTCGATTCTTGTGAATCATTAGGACTCACCATCGATGGAAGTATTTCCTGGTCCAAACCAGACCAGCTCAATAGAATAAAACATTTTTGTAAATCAGCGCACTCGTAAAATATTTCCTTATGCGTACTTTTCAACCAGACTTTGCCTATGCATCAACACGTTCAAAGCAAACCAGTATCTGCTGTCAGAAACCAGTTGAAAACGTGTAAAGACGATCTCTCGAAGTCTATTTTCTCTCAAATCTTCTCTTCTCGTTAACAACTAGAAGCAGCGGAACATTCTCCCAGTTAGCTTTAAATGTTTCAATACAGCGGTCTTAATGTTTAAAATCATAATGGAATAGCAAGAGATACGCCGTAAAATACTATCAGCTTAAGAATACCATTCTACCCTTTGACCGACCGAGGACTATCTTTTATTGTCATTACTCACTTTCTCGGGAACTAAATGACAGAACAAGAGGCGAAAAAGGCTGTAACACAAATCAGCTCCGTTATCCTTTAAAACAAAACGCCACACGCGCACACACACACACACACAGACACACAGACACACACACACACACACACACACACACACACACACACACACACAGATGGATAGATATAGATAGATGTTGATATAGATAGATAGATAGATAGATAGACAGACAGGCTGATGAAATGAAATGCTATAAATCTGTGTAAAATGTTATGTTTTTGCAAGGAGAAAAAAAAAATATATATATATATATATATATATATATATATATATATACACACACATCGATAGATCGATAGACAGACATGGTGAAGGGTTTTGTATTGATATATTTCCCCAGTTGTTCATTCTCATGTTCTTTATTTTACCTGTTCCTCCACCACCACCACCCACCACCACCACCACCTTCTTTTTTCTTTCTTTTTTTTAAGTCTTTGCCCAGTCATTAATGTAATGATGGAGGAATTGTTAGCCTGCCCTTGTTTTCCGCCACTGCAAAAATTGTTCAACATTATTATTGTTTGGTCAATCAGTGGGAGATTGCGTCTTTTAAGAGATCCAAGTAAAGGCTATTCTGCACAATTCTTAAAGGCTATTCTGCACAATTCTTAGTTGCTGTCAGCACTTCCGTGTCTGACAATGCTT